>VZRE01001482.1:104338-139647 GCA_013396775.1 Cephalopterus ornatus
CCATGTTTCCTGCAATATTGTGTTGTGGCGGAAAGGGTGTTTCTCATAGCTGCCTCTTCTGCATAATGGACATCTGACTGAAAACTCTTGTGCTGTACACAGGGAATAAGAATAATCTGGGTTATACGTGATCTGTTCCCTATGTCTTGCTGCCAGCAGTGCTGTGTAGCAGTAGGGTTTATTGGGAGGGGCGGGGATGCAAGGTAATTGTAGAGCTCCTAAACGCACCGTTTGGAGAGTGGCACAAGGCAGCAGCAGAGCTCTGAGAGGCACCAGTTGTGTGTGCTGGTAGTTAGTTACTCATGAAAAAAATATTGAAAAGCTGTCATTGCTCTTTATTGATATCAGAAAGATGTTGGTTTTCAGGGGACTTTTAGGAGTTTGATGCTTTGTTTTCATAAACTGATGGTTTCTTACTTTTTGCATTTTAACAGAAGCGAGAATTTAACATTTAAGTCATATGGGGGCAGTGAAGTTTGTTCTCTTCTTTTGTCTTGTTTTTGGGGTCTTTTTGGTGTTTTGACTACTTTTGACCTTATTTGTGAATTTTTGTTTTGCACATTCTTAAAAGTGCAGTTTTCTTCATTTGTTGGTGTCTGGCAGTAGACAAGTTAAGGAGATGTTTTCAGGCATTTGATCAGGCCTTAGATGTGTTGAATGAACTAGGTGAAGGTTCTGGAATGTAACACCTCTTATGTTTCCTTCACTGTTAGATTTTGCTGCAGGTACTGTTCATGTGATGATGGATTTTTAAAAGTGCCACGTTCTGCATAAAATGTGAATCCCTCTTTTGTTTAGATTCCTGTTGAGAACACGAAAACTCAGGGTAGCGATGGGGAGGATGACCCAACCTTCTGTGAGGTGTGTGGCAGAAGTGACCGCGAGGATCGCCTGCTGCTCTGTGATGGCTGTGATGCAGGGTAAGAAAGGCTGAAGTCAACGGAGCACCTGCACAGTTGGCCAGTGTTTCGTTCACAGACACTGTCTGGTCTGTAGGCTGCCCCTTGCTGCTCTCTTCAGACTCATCATGCAGCCAGCTGTGCATCCATGTGCTTACAGTGCAGGCATCCATCCCCATGATGTGATGGATCCTGTTCTCGTGTGTAGAGAGTCCTGGGCACATCAGTGCACCACACCATAGAAACAGGTGACCATACCTTCAAGTGATGAAGTGTTTGTGCTCGTCCACGCAACATCTGGGTGCTTGAAGGGTAAAAAATATATGTCCTTGTATGTCTCTGGGAGAGGATGCATGACTGGTCCCAACTGACTGGGCATTAGTGCTGTGCAGGAGAACTACTTAAGATTCATAGTTTTGTGAAATGTTTTTCCTTTAGTGCCACAGCTCTTAAACTGATTCTCTTACTCTTGCATGCTTCTGTCTCTGCCAACATATGTTTTTACCCTCCTTGATTAATAAAATAAATGTTTAAGTAGAGTCATCAAGATATTTGAACACAAGTTTGGGCCTACAGTTTTCTGCTGGAATTTAAAGCCCTTGTGCTGTTTAATCAGTCTTCCAGCATTGTCAGTTTTTTGTCAAAAGTTACCCATGGAACAAAGAGAGATGTTTGCAAAAATGCTCCAAAAATTTCTTCTAGCAAGTTAACTAGATACCTGATAAGTCTAGTTTTGTCTTTGTGTTCTGTAGTGTCCATGTACCGTGATTCACCTTCTGGAAAATAGAAAAAATCAGGAACACTAAATATTGTTAAGAGCGTCATCAGAACACTGAATTTAAAATATTTAACCAAAACCAGGTCTGACCTGAAGCCATGTCTTTAAGTTTTTTCTGAACTTTCATAAGCCTATCTCAGCTCAGGGTATTGCTTCGGATTTTCCTTTCTGATTTCTCAACAGTTACTCCAATTTTTTATATATGTTTTTATTTCTAGTTTCATACAGTTTTTAAATTTTTGTTGTATTTTCCTAAAATAAGTTCTTTATATATACTTGATTTCTAGAGTTAGCACTTCCAGAAGCACTTCTGGAAAAAGAACTTGCAGTCATTACTGATGCCTTAAATGGCTGGAAAGAACCCTTTAAGACTCCTTTTTTTAAGTATGAGAAAGCAAAAAGCACTTGTTTATTTGCAGCATTCTGGATGCATAGGAAACATTTCTGAAGTTCTCACACCAAATTACAGAGGTGTTACAGTTTTATACTGTGATATCTAACATTGCATCATGTTACACTTACTTCCCAAAACCATCTGTCCCATTGTACCACCCTTGCCACACCTCCCGAATTTGAGTTGGTGATCCCAAAGACTCCTTATCTTCATCTTCCTCATCCTAGTCCTTGGTCTTCAGCACAGTAGCATGCCTTCTGGAAAGGTTTCTGAGGCACTTTAACTCGGTTATATCAAGCAATGTGCCTGTTATGTCTTTATTCTAAGAACATTTTATACAGATAAAATATTCTTTACCTTGCTGCAATCTTTGTCTGTTGGAATTCTTGACAAGAAATGTTAAACAGCATTTTTAGAATTCTTGTACAAAGGTACTAACAGGCCAAAGGCACTAGCAATCTATACCAAAAGTGTTAAAAAGCTACACTAAATCGTTATAATGTAGATTTTAAGGCATCATTACTAGCTCTCAATGGCTGAGGTTAAATCTAGAAAAATGGAGAATAGCTTGTTTCAAATCCTAGTTTTATTCCTCTATATTCTCTGTCTGACCTGACACTGGATTGAAAAGTTCCTCAGTTATTTTTGCCAGCAATTCTAAAGCGAATGGAGTTGCTGCTTTTAGCTAGATATGGCTTTCTACAGTGTTCAAACTGTGTGGTATAATGCTGTTATCTTACAAATGTAAGTTATCAAATCTTTTTCCACTGAAACCATTTTCAGATGTCATTTTGGAATGTGACAGCCTAACTTTCTGTACTGTGTAACAATAGCATTAGGATTGGTATGAATACAGGAGCGTGGATGTCTAGTCATTAGAACAAACAGTAGAAAAAGGGTTAATTGCATTATGGTGTGACACATTAATATATGACTCCATTCAGGTTACCAAGCAGCAAGAGGAGAGTAACAGTGATACAGGGGTTGGTGTCAAGAAGTTGAAGAACAGGGCTGCATCCATGACCAAAATGCTTTAATTTCATAGACCTGTTTTTTCTTATTGCTTGTGAAGACTGAGGCACAATAATGAGGCAGAAGTTCCCCAAAAGCATCCATTCCTTACTGAAAGGTGCAAAAAGTCCGAAATCAGTTCTTCACTCCTGGTCACAGAGCTTGAGAGATGTGTTGAGGACTTGATGGCCAATGTCTCTTGCCTTCTGCATTGCACACAAATAACCCTGGCCAGACCACTTGGGCACACGGTCTTTGTGCTTGTGAGGGGTGGGTGCAAGACTGCAGTTGAAGGAACCTGAGGGAGTGAGTGTGAGTGAGGTGACTTTGCTTTAAGGCTGTTTTTTCAGTTTTTGTTGGGTTTTTTTTTGAAAAACAAGTATCATCCTTCTAGAAGATTTATCACTGAGTGTGGTTATGATGATTTTCTGTGTGATGAGGTTCTTTCCATTTCCAAGGGGCTCCAGATAGCTGTTGCAATAGGTTCTTCTGTGTCCAAAGTTTTAGGGCTGAAAGTCTTCCCTTGTCAAATGGGTCATAAGGTGACTTCAGAGCTCCCAGACATAATTTGAAAAGCATGTAATGAAGTTCTTGCTGCAAGTACTTTTGCTATGACTTTGGCCTGAACATAACAATATTACTTGTCAGAATACTACTTTGGGGAAATGATCTCATTCCTGGTAGCTGGCAGTTGGAGAATGAGCTCTCCTTTCCCAGAGAAGGAATATACTTTGCTAGTCTAATTTTAAAGTTACGATTTTTTGCAAGCAGCATTTTTCAATTTCATCCTCTTCAATCTCTGAAAGAGTGTAAAATCTCATCTGCTACAGTATACTCTTTCATGCAAGGAGGGCATGGTATTCCATTCTGTATTGACAATATATGTATTTTAGTATAAACATAATATTGGCAGCTCTGACAGTACAGCTGCAAATTGAGCTTTACTGCAGCATGGTTGGGAACAGGTTTGAAAGACGTAATCTGAAGTCATGGAAGGAAGGTAGATTAATAGCTGTAGTCTCGTTGTTACTTCTTTTGTGTTGCTATAAACTGGGATTAGAGGGTTAGACAGTTGCTCCTTCCCTTTCCTTACTTTGTGGCCAGGCACAGAGTTACCGGGCTGTGAATTTTGCTAAGAGAAGGTGAAACAGAGAGCTTCCCTCTTTTTTTCTTTACTTATTTCAGAGTTAAACACTCTACTATGCCAGAAATAACAGTAGTCTTTTCTCTTATAGAAAAAGAGAAAAGTTGGTCATAAAATTGCTGATTTGAAGCTGAAACTTACTTGAAAGCTGTGGTCTCCCTGTGTTCCTTGCCTAGGGAACTTGATCTAAGCGTTTAGTTTTCATGGGAAGCATCTCATTTACTTGGAGAATCTGGTTTAATTCTTTTTAGCAGTGTAACTTGAACATGAGTTGCTTCGAAAATTCTGTGCTACTGACGCATGTTGCTTTCTCTGAATTTAAACTGCTGGATTGAAGAAATTGCAGAGCTTCTCTGTAAGTGGTTGGTGTTCAGTCTGACTGCTCAGCCTCTTGGGTAGAGAACATTCCAAAGGCCTACCTAGGGGAGCATCATGCTCTCTTCTTTCCCCTTGAGGTTTGGTAAGGACAGTTCCCAGTTGGATGGTGTCTGGAAGTCAGTGTGCTTAGTCTCCAGTCCTGCAAGCAGCTTCATGGAGCCAGTGACTAACCTCTGCTCTGCCACCTAACCTGTGCAATTACACAGAAATCCTAATTGCCACTTGTCTTAATCATGCCACATGTACCTGCGGGATGCAGTGCCTTTATTCAACATAACAAGGCATTGCACTTGACCTGAGCCTTGTCATGCGAAATAAAATGTTCCTAAGTGCCAGTAACGTGAATGCTGTGTTGGTTCGCAGGAAACTGATGTTGTTTCCTGATTGCCTGTTTCCCCAGCTTCTCTCTCAGTTTTGGCTCTGCACATTTCTTGCAGCTTGGGTTCAAATGGCAAGCGATTCACCACACAGTGAGGGGGAAAATGCTCACTTTTCTAAGCTTTTTTGAGCCTAAAGTGATGAAAATACCATCCAGAATTTGAAGGCACTTATGTAACTAGCAGGTAGCATCTTTTCTCTGGAGACTGGTGGAAGCAGATGCATAGACTATAGTTTCAAGCTTAAGAAAATGAGTCTGCCTTACGTAGCATGTGGATAGAGGTGAAAGGCTCTCAAGGACCACATTGTTTGATTTTTTTGTTTGTTTTCCCCCAAGGTATCACATGGAATGCCTTAATCCTCCTCTGAGTGAAGTCCCTGTAGATGAATGGTTCTGTCCAGCCTGTGCCCCCATGGGTGCCAGTGCTGCTGCAGGTAAGGGTTTTGTAGTATCCACTCCAAGTAAATATTTTTCTCCTGAGTTAGCAAATGGGAAGCATATGCTGTTTTGAAGAGGTGTTTAATGTCCTGGTTTTATCTGTTTAAAACAACTGTTTTGATAAGTGTTCTCTCTTGAACCATATTAGTTGACTTGAACTCTTGACTGATGAGAGGATCCTGTTTATAAAGATTTTCATCTGCATTTACAATCTATGGAGCTGCTTCTTGTAAGCATTGTTTAACCTTTCTGAGGCAAGCGCAGCACCTTAATGCAACTGCTTTGTATTACACTGGAAAGAGTTTATCAGTATACTGACCTCAGTTTACCAAGGTAGCAGCAATTTCTGTTACCTAGAAAAGCATCTTACTGCTTAACAGTCTGTAACTGTCTGTGCTCGTTTTGAGAGGGTGATGTCTTCCTTTGGAGGCAATTGGTTTAAGAAAGGGAATAAGGGACTACTGATTTTTTTTTTTTTTTTGGTCTGAAATACTTTAAATACTTTCACATCTAGAAAGACAAGTGACCTCAGCATCTTTTCTTTCAAGATACAGATCATGTCAGTGAAGAAGAGGTGGCCGCCCTTGTGGCCGACGTTGTTCCCACCACCAGTCGGCTACGCCCTCACGTCCGGACCCGAGCTATAGCCAGGACTCGGCAGAGCGAGCGCGTCCGGGCAACAGTGAACCGCAACCGGATAACAACAGCGCAGCGGATTCAGGTGATCAGGGGTATTTGCTAGTGAGCATCTGGAAGAACCTTGTGGAAGAGCTGAGATAAATCCCCACCTAATAGCTCAGCTGTCTGTTGACTGTCCATAGCACAACGGGTAGTAGTTATGGAGTTCTTTTAAACTGAGGTGAAGAACATGTGCAAACGGAGTGCAGCACATGACCAAGGCTCTATTTTAAATGCTGCAGTAGCTTCCTCTCTTAATCTGCGTTTTTATCACCTCTGGTGTGAGCAAAATTGTATTTTGCTATTAATATGCACTTTGTGCATCACATCTGTTTCTTTAGCATGTTTATTTGACAGCTGTGTATTTTTTTTATTTGTCCTTTTACTTCTTTTCCCATAACAGTAGAACTTGTTGACCACCCTCAGCCCAACTGAAGAGAAAAATTTAGTATTTTCAGGGTTTCTGTGAGCTGAAATTCAGCCTCTTGTTGAAGAAAAAAACCCAGATGCTATAGTGTCCTCAGTAATGTGGCAGCATGACTTTAGCCACCTTAACAGTACCAGAGAATCTATGCAAGGAAGTATTCCAAATACCCAAGGTCCCTCTTTACAGTATTAAGTAAAGGTTGAGATAACTGCCATGAACGAAGATCTAGCTTGCTTGAAGTCTTTATCATGTTTTTCCCCTGGATTTAAGGACTTCCCAGAGCACTGTAGCTGTCATTAAATTCATTATGTCCTCTATAACAGAGGTGGTCTTATTTGACTGCCAAACCCCACGGTCTCAAAACCCAGGCCTTTTAATTTTAGCTTTAGGAGAATTAATAAAGTAGAAAATGTTGAGGAATTGTGTGATGCACTGTTGTTAAGTAATTATATCTTAGTAGTCAGGGCTATATTTTGAAAAAAAATAATGAGAGAAGAGTGTTGTTTGAAGTGAAAGACTGTGCAAGGGAACTGCTGATACTTATCTTTCTTTTCCTACCTGTTGTTTTAGAAATAGTGTGCAGCTGTTTCCTGCAGGTGAGAGTGCCTGGGGACTTCACCATTGCATAGTAGTGTCAGCCTGTTGACTTGAGAGGCTGTTCCTAACTCTGCTTCTCAATGTGCAGGGATGATTACAAACTAGAAAGGCACTGTTATTTATTGCCTTTGTCTCTGAATGAAAGTGCATCTTATTTTGGCTCGTACCTTGAGTTGACTGAAGCTTAATTCCACTGGTTGAGGGTGTGTAAGCTTTTGTCCTCAAAGCACAGTGAGAAGCTGAGAGCATGAATCCTTGAGTGTAGAGAGGAACTGACCTGTGAATCTGCAACTCGTTGGAGAAGCCCCTGTTAATGACAATGAAGTGATGTTTTTGGCAAGGTGACTCAGTGAGTTCCCTAATGTGTATGTTTCACAGGGCAGTCTGAGCTAAAGAATGACAGAGGATCTGTACTTTGTTGTCTTTTCAGTCTTTGCTCATCACAGTCTGTGATGAGACAGAGGTCAGTTAGGTGAATCTGAGAAAGTTCTTAGGTGAACTCTTTCACTGAGGAAATGTCAGTCTTGGGGATTGTTCTCATTTAAAGAGTTAGACTAGCCATGACTTGTAATTCTGAAAGAGGCCAAAGAGCAAGGTCAGTCAATAGATGAGAAGAGTGACATAATTGCTTAATTGTCAGCTTGGTGTTATGGGGGGGTTTTCCTTATTCGAATCTCAAATCCATTTTCCATCAAATGCTTTTATAAGTAACTTGTTCCTGACCTTTGGATAACTGTATCATGTAACTTCTAATCCCCCACGCAGCATGTCCCAAGGTACCTCATGTCATCTCTTCTGGATGAAACAATTGAGGCAGTTGTAGCAGGCCTAAACACAGCCGTCTACCAGCGTCCTCTTACACCACGGGCTCCTGCTAGGCAGAAAAGAAAAACAGGTAAGGACATTAGGCACCTTAGGAAAGCCTAAATCATACAAAGTACTGTACATCTGCTGTATGCTGCCACACCTGTGCAGTTAGGGAAGTATCCCACATGCGTTTTTTTCTTTTCCTATACCACCTCTGCCCAGAAGTGTCTTGTCCTAGTTACATGGTCCAGGAGCAGTTTATCACTATGTGGGTATAACCAAAACTGTGTATTCTACACCCTCTGTGTCATTTCTGATGGACTGTTAATAATGGATCATTTGCAGCAGTTGCCCAGGGCACACCTGGCACCTCAGGCTACAAGCTGGGTGTTAAAGAACACTTTGAGGAGTGTTTCTTTGTCTTCACACCAGTGACTCAGCTGTGATGCCTCCCCTCTGGGGAGGCATTAGCAGCTTCACTAAGCCTGAGGGGTCATCTCTGCTAATGTGCCATACTGGACTGGCATAATAGGCACTGCAATGACCTAGACCATCAAGGACTTCAGAACTATCACATGACTCACAGTAAAATCACCCACTGTGGAACTCTCTGCCCTGGGGGAGGTACTGGACCTTCCCACCTAAATTTGAGCATATATAATCTTGGAGTTTTGGGACTTCTGGTACCACTCGTTGGATCCAGAGAAGGACCAGAACTTCAACTGGACTGTGACTGCCACTCTTGACAAGACTGCACTCATTACTTCAACAGAACTGTGACCATTATCCAGACCAACAGGTTTTCTTTTCCTTTTATTTTGCACCCAGGGGGGCTATGTGGTGCTCAGCAGAGGGGCTAACGAACACTGTTCTGTTCTTGTCCTAGGGTGCTGGGTTATACATCTGTTTCGTGGATTAAAACCAGTTTTTCTTGCTGTCCTTATATTTATTGTAATCTTCTTAGTAAACTGTAAGTCTGACTTGTAACCTCTCTTGAGTTGGGTTCATTTCTCCAGCCAGTTTACTTTTAAACCAGCACATGTCTTGAAGGTTGTTTTTAAATAAATCCTAATTATTTATATTGTATCACTTTTTCTGCTCTGCTGTTGGTGGCACACTGTATTCTTTTTGAGCTGCTTCGTGTGTCATGGGGGTACGAGAAGGGAAGTACAGGGTAAAATGCAGTGCCAGCACTTAGCCAGATCCTTGGTTTTTGTCCCATCAGGTAGGCGGAAGAAAGCAGGAGGCAAAAAAAGAACTCAGACAAAATCTGCTGGAAAGAAGAGTTCAGGGACACAGCTGAAGAGACGCAAGCGTCTGACTAAGAAGAGAAGGGGGAAGAAGACGAGAGTAAGATCACATGTGAGTTTCTGCGAGTCAGTATCTGCCATTTTTCAGCCTGCTCTAAAAGCACTATAACATGGGATTCAGTTGGAAGACATACTGTCTTACAATCATGGCAGGCACCTTTCTGTCTGATGGGAGTACGTGCAGGATGCGTCCAGTGTACTGCAGAAAGATGCTGTACATGGAAATTAATTGCGACTTCCAGGCAGGCCTGCTGGGTTTGCTGACAAATCCTGTTACCTGAACTGTTGGGATCAGACTGTAAAGCATGTCCTGCAGGCTTTGTGTTCTTCCTTGTCATTCAGCTGTGGTGTTTTCTTGGTACTGATGCAAGCTCAGTTAAAATTACCACCACTTATTCTTTTTAATAGGCTATGGGTGTTTGTGTCTGTGTTGTTTCAAACCCAGTTAATCAGCCATAAGGGCTCTCAAAATTCTTTTCAGTTCTGCATAATGTTCTTGTGTGAATTATACTGAATACTCTGCACCAGCTTGACTTTTGTCATCAGCTATCTTAACTAGAGTTTACCTCCTACAGATAGAACAGTCCTCCTTTAATAAGGAACCAGCAGTTTTGAATTGACATTATTAAAGATTTTTAGAAGCTTAATGTATCTTGTCACTTAAATCTGATATGTGCACATCTGTTTGAAGTGACATATAAGCCATAGTTAGAAGTTTAATAAATGCTTTAAAACAGATATAGACAATAAATGCACACCACTTCTGCATCAGTAACCTGATGACTCAGCCTATGAAGAATTTGGGGCTTTAAATGCAAGGTATGTACGTGCCCTAACATACAAATAACCCAATCTCTTTATGTGTGCAGGTGAAAAATGAGGTTACTACTCGCTCCCGTATTGCAAGAACTCTTGGTCTTAGTAAACCTGTGCGTGGGGCCTCACTTCCTTCCATGTACAAACCCACAGAGCCCTCACTTGGTCTGATGAGAGCAGATATTGGTGCAGCTTCTCTGTCTGTGTTTGGGGATCCATATGAGTTGGATCCTTATGAAAGGTAAGATATCTCTGGATTATGATCAGGGACCTGATAATTTCACCAGTGTTGGGTTGTTTGTACATGTGACTTCATGCAGAGTGTAGATCTCACATCTGAAGGCAACTTTTGATACACAACTCAGTAGAACACATTGACCTGTTCTTTCTTCCCTTCTGGGCAGAGTTGCTGAGCTTTTAAAGAATCAGCCTCCTCTAAAGAGTTCAGCTGAAATAATCAGCCTCATGGAAACCTTTAATAAGATCTTTGGGGTTACTGAAAGGCTGAAATCTGGAAGAGTCTGATCCTGATCCAACACTTTATTTATTATAAGTGAAGATAGCTAGCATATTTGATACACAGTGAAAACTGACTTAATGTAGAATTAAATGGACCTGTGAAATCTTCCATGTTTCTCCTTCACTTTTCTAGACACTTTAAAATGAGGAGAAATCTTACTATGCCATAGTTTGTGTCACTCTTAAATGTTGAATTTTGGGGAGGGGACACTGAAATTACTGTTTGTGAAATTTAATTTTCCACTGGATAAGTCTTTTTGAACCTTTCATAAAAGGAAATTGTCCATTTATTATTTTAGAAATAAAAATCTACATTTGAGTCTCTGCTGGCTGAATTATACTATTCTATTTATATAGCCATGGAAAATAAGTACATTGCACAGATATTTTTTCAATGTACCATAATACAAAAAACGATGCTCTCTAACTGTATCTGTCCTAGTAGTATTATCTACTTAATCTGTTTGATGTAAAAAACATTTCAGACAATTTCAGGGTTCATGTGTGTGTGTGTTTTACCACAGTAATGAAGAGGTTCCAGCAAATCCAGATTCACCAGTGAGTGCCAAAAGGAGAGTTCTCTCCCAGTCGGCACTGAGGTCTCACCGTCCTGTGGCTAGACCCATTTCTGTGGGACTTCCCAGGTAAAAATCCATTGGTTTTTTTTTCAGTTTTATTTTTTTTAGTTGTCTAATGACTCTAACAAAAGAGTAAACTGGGTGATCATCCTGGTTTAACCCCTTTCTTACCCTGAGTATCTTTCAAAAAGAGATTGTGAGTCTCTGTGTGTGTGTGTGTACATGCCTGCCTGCACAAGTGTAGATAAATAACCACATCGATTTGTGCAGAAATTCTTTCATGTTGAAGGACGCACATTCTTTCATACTACCTTTAACATTTACACTGAAATTTAAAATTGGTATTTCCACCCTAATCTGACTCTTTTTGCTTTCTGTTTTGTGTCTGTTTAGTAACTCCATTACTGTGTTTTAAATCCCACTCCCATTAACTTTTAAAAAACCACTTTGTTCTTTGAGAGGGTCAAGGAGTCTAATTGCACATCCAAAGGAGGTGAGGGCTGTACCGAGCTCACCCAGTTCCTTTGCCATTTGTTGGAGCTCAGATAGTTGAGAAAAAACTCTTTGTTTGATCCTGCAGTTTAACAGTAGCTTTGCTGTCTGACAGATGTCTGTGTGTTCCACACCTGTTGAGGCCAGGGAGCCCTGGGTGCTCCCCACTGGCAGCCACAGGGAATTTTCAGAACTGAGGGGTGTAAGACAAAGGGAGCCAGGAGCATGACAAGAAGAAAACAAATGGGGGAAATCACGGAGGCAGGTACCAAGTGCAAAGCTTAGAGAACTGAAAAGAAATGAAGGGAGCTCAGCTTAAGTGATAAAAGGTGTGAGAGGTTTACATGGCTGTTCTCTAGTGCATCTGACTTACAGTGAAGTTAGGTTTCTCAGGATTAAGGGTGTGTACTGTGATAACCTGGATTATTTCTCTAGCTTTCCCATCTCAGTTCTGAAGGAGGCCTTTCAGGAAGCTGTCCATGTCCTACGAGTTATTTGAGTAGCATATTGTTTAGAAGGTAGAACTGTTTAACTGACATCCAGATTTTCTAAAGGCTTGATTTGCCAGGACTACACTGAGTTTCCTGGTCTGGCCTTAGCAGCCAATTCTTGTAGCATTCCCATTTTGTCTTTCTGTTGTATGGTGTTTTACAGGTGTTTTGCTGCACTTTATGTTAATAAAGCTTGCTTTGTTGTCATACAGAAATGAAATATAGCTCCCTCAAAGAGCTGGGTCTATTGGCCCCTTTGGAGGTTTGTTTTTAGAAAACCCAAACAAAACAAACCCCCAAGTCCCATCAACACAAAAGCAAAGAAAGAAAAGGAAAAAAGCCGAATACCAACACCAGAAACACCCAAACCTTTTCAGTCCATATTTCAAGAACCAAGAACTTAGACCATCTTCATAAGATGATTAAAGCATCAAGGGGAAGTTTTCACATGTATGGCACCATTGCTGTTGTTTTTCAGTGTAATTTTTTCTCTGCCATGCTCTTAGGTGGCACCTTGTGTAGCTTGACTGGTGCTGAACACTGGTTCAAGCTGTGTCATTTTTTTTTTTTTAGACAGGAACGTAGACCTGAGGAATACATTTGTGCTTGTGATTTTGTGGGGGCGAGAGAGGCAGCTAGGATGGAAATACCTTTGACGTGATGAACAATGGTTTATTCTTCAAAAAAGCATACTAAATGCACAGGAAAGTTAACCTTGATACACAACACAGCGAGCACCACTCTTAAATAAGATTTAAAGCATTTGTTAACTAAAGGTCTCAGGTGTGATTACAGGCTTTCCTGTATTGTGGTGTTCTTGTGTGAAGTCGGTAAAAGCTTCACCTTTGTTTGTCAGAGAGAGAGATGGGGACTGAATGACTCTAGTGAAGCCAAAACTAGTAGTGGACTTCCCTGGCTGACCTCTGTTTATGCCCTTGACTTTGGTTTCTTTTTAATGTAATGTGTGTGTATAGAACAAGTGCTGTAAGAGTAAAGGAAATATAACCCCTCTGAAACATGCAGAAGCAGTGTACCTGCCTTGAGTCCTGATCAAGAAGCAGAAGCTGCTCCTGTGCCTGATCTGTTGGGAAGTATCCTATCTGGACAGAGCTTTCTCATGATGAGTAGTTCAGATGTGGTCATCAACAGAGATGGTTCACTGACAGCGAAGAAGGCAGGTAAGGACTTGACACTTCATAGTGCAGTTAGCCTCTTTGTTTCATCCACATCTGCCCCAATCCTAGAGACTGCAATAGCTTTAAACACAGGGATACACTTACTGAGTATTTGAATACATAGGATAGGTTCAGTGGCTGCCAACAGTAATGTCTTGTAAGGCAGATGCTCTGAAATATTGTTACTTGTCTCTGTTTTAGTTGCAGAGCTGAGATGTTACTGGAGGATTTTGGTTTTAATACAGAGTTTTCTTCTTTCAAAAGAACTGAAAGAACTGGTTCCATGCTTTGTTATAAAAATGTAGGACTGGATAGACTAGAGTTATCTTAGTGTACCCAGTTTTTCTGGCGTGTGTCATGCATTGCTGCCATTCCTGTTATCTGCACTTCAGTTTGAAAAGCAACATGGAGGACCTCGGCAAGAAGTTTCTTTGCAAAAGTAGAACTCTAAATATGTGTTAGCATCTCCAGGTGTGTATTGCCTTGGCATGGTATTATTTTAAAAGAATCTCCTCAAATTGAAACTTAGAGCTTTGTTTTTAAAATAAGTACCCCATGCGTCCTCTGTTGTAGTCAGTTTTTGTCAATCACCACCTACAAGATAATAAGCACTAATCTGGTGATATCTACAGAACAGAATAATTTATTTCGTAAACATTAGTGTTTACCTCAAAGATGCGGTTGTCTGGCACTGTACCATGAGTATCTGACCAAAAGAACTATTGGACTGCCTTATTACTGTATGGTATGTCCACAAACCAATGTGGAACTTAAAATAATGAGCTTAGTATTTCTTTTGATGTTGGCCGAAAATGTCCAGATATGTACTGAAAAGCTTAATTGCCTGTTTGTGTGCTGTAGTTCCACTTCACAGAAAATCAGCAAGTGACTCGAGAGTGGATGATGGTTCAGGGCACAACACCCAACCAAGTACAGTGCACTCAGGGACCACAGCAAGTAGCTCCATTGCTGGACCTTCCGTTTCCTTGGGGCTGAGTACTCACACCAGACCCTTCTCCTCAAGCTTGTTTTTGTCGCCTTCACCCTCAATGAGCAGGACTGAGTCTGCAGCAAACCCTGCACAGACTGCATCGGAAAAGGCAACTGTAAAATCAGAATATTCAATGACACCCAGGTCTGTTCAGACTCAGAATACAGCTACTTTGAGCAGGCATGGCTCCAAGTTAGGTGAAATGCCCAGATTTAATGGAAAGTCTAAAAACTTTTTACCCACTGACTCATCTTCAAAGCCCCTGAGCTGTAACTTGAATTCTGGCTCAAAAGCTGTAACTGTGAGGCAGCCATTAAAACCACCCTCCAAGAGAATTGACATCTTTGAGCTTCCCAGGATACCAAAGATTAAAAAAGAAACCAGCAGCAAGCAGGTGGAGCCAGAACCCACAGGAAGCCAAAGCTGTGACATCCCCAGCTCCTGTATAACCCAGCTGACTGGCAAAGAGAGCACTAATCAGCCGGGAAAGGGTAGCAAGGTGGAAAGTCAGAAGTCAAATTCCAAGGAACCTCAGCAGCAGATGCGTACAAGCGGGGTGTCTTTTTCTGCCAACACTGGTGTGTATAGCAGTTCATCACTACTGGGCACTTCCAGGGGCAAAGGCCCAGGCTCGTTTGAGAGTTTTAAAATCAATATTCCTGGAAATGCAGGACAACCAAGCAAGCTGTCTAACCCAGGATTTTGTAACACCTTCCGCCCTGTGGATGATGAAGTGCAACAGAAAGAGAGTCCTTCACCTCTTTTCTCAGTTAAGAAAAAGCAGGTCAAAAGTGAAATATATGATCCCTTTGAGCCAACAGGATCAGACTCAAGTTCAGCAAACAGCAGTCCTGAAAGGCTTGGCTCAGGGATTGCACTAACTAATATTACCAGGACTATTTCCATTGACAATCCAAAAGTACAAACATTTCAAACTGTCCGTCGTTTCACCCCTTACAGGGTAGAAAATATATTTGGATCTGAGGCTGACTCTGATGCACCGTCTGGCAACACAGAGTCTCGCGATGATGTGACAGTAGAAAGCAGGATTGTAGAACAGATCTCTGATACAGAGGAACGGGACAATATGGATGAGGAAGATTTTCTAAGCAGTCCTTGCACTTCATCTGCTGTTAAGCAAATTTCTAACACAGAGTGTGTAAAGGAGGAAAGCAGAGAGGGACCTAATGTGTTCTTTAATTCTGAAGAATTGATTAGACCTAATATTAATGTAAAACTAGAATCAGATAGTCCCTCAAAGAGTGATGGGCAGCAGAAGGTCCAAAAGGTAGAACAAACAGAGAGGCGATCCCATTCCAGATCCTGTTCAAACTCCAGCTCTCGAAGCAAGAAAAAGACGAAAAGGAAAAAAGCACTTGTCAAAGAGCGTAAGAGATCACGTTCAGGGTCTAGGGATAGAGCACACTCAAGGGACCAAAGCTCCAGATCTACCTCTTGGTCAGGTGGAGAAGAGCACGGCAAAACACACACATTGAAATCCAAGAGCAGGAGGTCTTCTACTGACCGTTCCAGCAGTCGGGAACGATCTAAAAAAAAGAAAATGAAGGATAAAACGAAGGATAAAAAGGCAAAAACTTCTTGGTCTAGGGAGAGAAGGAAATCCAGGTCACGTTCAGGTAGTCCTGGAAGTACTTCTGAGTTTTATGAAAACAGAAAAAAGAAAAGACGCTCTCGATCAAGATCAAGGCGGAAGGACCATTCCCGCTCGAACAGCACTGAGAGGACTAAAAGGCGGAAGCACAGGAGAGACAAAAGCTATGAGAGGTATGATAAAGACAGTAGCTTGAGGTCAAGGGACAGAAAGAGATCAAGATCCAGATCTCGGGAGAGGAGAAAGTGGAGGTCTCGGTCTCGCTCTGCATCTCGATCTTGGGAGCGCAAAAGCGGCAAATCAAAAGAAAAAAGACCACGATCGCGATCACGTTCCAAAGAGAGAAAACACAGATCAAAAGAGACCTCGCTTCCTCCCCCAACAGAAAAGGATCAAAAGCCTCCAGTTGAAAATTTGACCAGGAGTCTGGAGCAACCCCATTCTCTAAAACAAGAGCCAAAGGAGGAGTTAGTGCTAGAAGAGCTTTCCATAACCATTGAACCAAATGTCCAGCTTGAGGAAATACAGGCTGAGACTCCGGTTCAGCTGAGAGAGGTCCAAGAAACTATAAAGGTGGAGCCCATCTGTCAGGAAGTGACCAGTGAAACTGCATTCCCTGTGCCAGAGATCACAAACATTTGTGTTCCGATTGGCAAAGTGGATTCTTTTGCTGAAACAGAATTATTGGGTAGTACTGATCAAGCAGTGCTCGGTAGCTGTAGCAATACAAACTTAGAGATTACAGTTAAAATTGAAAATACTGCATTATGTCCATCTCTGATGGAACAACCCCCAAAGAAGGAAGTCATCATGCATGTTCCAACTGAGGCTGCACCAATTCAAAGCTCTTCCAAAAGCAAAATTACAGATTGTGTGAGGGAGGTTAAAGAGGAGTGCCTTGTGTCAGATGAGAAAACAAGTAATTTCACTAAGCCTGAACTGGAAGTGGTACCTCAGGGTCCTGCCTTGAAATCAAAAGCACCAGTGAAAAGAGTTACCTGGAATCTTCAAGAGGAAGAAAACGGCACACTGTCTGCTGGAAAAGCTCCAAGTAAGTTTCTTTTGGAAAACAAACTGCAGTTGAAACAGACTGTATAAGGCCTAGGGTTGTAGTGTAACAGCTCTGTCATCTGAGCTGGGATGATCCTGTGGTTTCCAATCCTGAGAGCTGGCATTTTGTGCTTGTTGAAATCATGAGGTGAGTTCTGTTAATGAATTGGAGAGGACGTGCTGTCAGCACAGCTCAGCCAGCCAGAGACAGCCTGTTCAGCCATGAAGCGCGTATTGCAGCTCGATCTCTGAACTGGCAGCCCATGTCCCACCTTTTCTGCAGTTAACTACAATGGTTGTTTTGCCTTCAGAAGTTATAAATGTTTCTGAGAAACAAGGAGCATGACAAATTTCTGTAGCTCGCTCTCGTGAGTGCTGCTAAA
The DNA here is from genome assembly GCA_013396775.1 of Cephalopterus ornatus. Lineage (NCBI taxonomy): Eukaryota > Metazoa > Chordata > Aves > Passeriformes > Cotingidae > Cephalopterus > Cephalopterus ornatus. Next base: position 121,686 of record VZRE01001482.1, read on the forward strand.
CCAAAGCTGCTAGAAACAGTTTGGCTTGGGACCCTGTCCTGTTTGTGTTGACAGAGTTGCCAGTGTGGCTCCCTGGGGGAATGAGAAGTTCTCTATTATCAGAAGCTTTAAAATGTGGATGACTGCTAAACAAAATACTTTTATAGCGAGTGTTGTTGTTAGATCTTTTTTATTTAAACAATATAATTGGTTTTGAATTCTTTGACACATTCTTTTTATTTTGGTCTTAAATATTTTCTTTTTTCTTCTCTTGGGGAACCTAGGGATGCCATTTTACAAACTTCAGCGAGCAAAAGAAGGGGCCTGGAAAGCAGAGGACTTGAACCAAACGTTAAATCAGGTGCAGTTAAATGAGCCTCCTCCAACCAATTATATGATTCCTGAGCCTATGTTTCCTGATCTAGATTCCTCTCAGGTTGGTTCCTATTCCAGCACCTAAGTGTCATGGAAGGCATCTCATCTCATCTGTGCCTTCGTTGTGCAACACCCTCCTCTCATGGCAGAGATTGCCTTTCTCTGCTTGTGGTACATTTCATATAGCCCATACACCTCAGCAATCCTCTAATCATTTAATCTCTCAGGTGGTCCTTACAGTTGAAGAAATGTATTTTCTTTTAATTCTGCTCTATATATGCAGCTTCTGCGTGTAACTTTCAGCAGCAACTTGCAGAAAGATGGTGCTGTTTGAGCAGCTGTGAGTTTCTCCCTGACTGTGATCAGGCTGTAAATATTGGCTTGATGGCCTTGTCTGAGCCATCAGTTTGTGCTGTCCACCAGTTGAAAGGTGAAGGGAGGCTGGTGGTAGCTCCTGGTGCTCTGAAAATCCTGATCTGATGTTCTGTCTTGTAAGCACAAGCATTTACAGATGTATCTGTTTCGCAGGTGTACTGTCAAAATATCCCTTTGACGCCACCTCTGCCCTCCAGCCTTCCCCCCTACGCCCCGGTCAGCCAGCCCACCGTCCAGTTTATCATGCAGGGAAGTCTTCCAGTGCTTGGCTGCGTGGCAGGACAGAGCCTCACTCCGGAACCAGGCAGCTTGGCTACTGCATCCGAGCCAGGAGTCCAAGCTGCTTCTGTTGGAAATGCAGAAGAAAAGATCAAAGCACCCAAACCTCCAATGGATAAAATGAAAAATGAGGAAGTGAGTGGATGCTACCAAGTAGCAAATGCATAACATTAATGAGCTGTTTATATGAACTTTTTAACTTGGGGGATTTTAAAGCTTTCTGTACTGTATTTTCCCGTCCCTGTTGTCACTGTTGGTTTTGGTGCCTGATGCTGCTATCTCAGGAGCAGCAGGCAATCCTTTCCTTGAATTCTTTTGGGATTTATTCCATTTGAGGATTCTACTTTCTACTGCTTCATCACAAGAAGATAGATTAAAGCATCTAAAATACGTTCTTAAAGTTCTGAAACCTTTTCTGTGAGTGTTTGGAAGGGACTTCCCAGAAACCAGAATGTCCAAATGTCTCTAAACGCCTTGTTTTTCCTTTCCCCTTCAGCTTTGAAATCAATGTCAATTCTGATAACAATCTTATAGAGGGTAGGACTGTATCTTCTTATTTATCAGCACTGAAAATACAGAGATTGCAAAATCTCCAAAGTATTTTACTGTACTAGTCCCTTGCTGCTGAGGTTTGGGTTTGCTGTATAGACAATCTGCTCTAAGCATACTGGATGCTAACATGAGAACAAAAACATGAGAACAGAAACTTCTTAGCCCATTATTTTACTTTCTGCCACAAACCAAACAGTAAGATGCGTTTCCCACTAAGCCTCCATTTATGAGCAGCAGTTTTTATGAACTTGTTTTGATGGCATTTGTAATCAATTCTTTATAGGCAACTCTGCAGTTTTCAGATTGCCTTTATTGCTATCTGAAGCTTTATATTCGCAGTCATGATTTGCTGCTTTTATAATCTGATGTCTTTTCATGGATGTATATTTACTTCAGACCTGTTGCAAGGGAAGAAGACCAAAATTAATAAGTGGACATTGTAGCCACTTGCTTAAAACACATTCTTTAAGACACAGAATAAATGTTACATAAAACAAGGGTTCCTCGTAGTGCTAAGTGGTATTTGTTCGAAGACTGCAACTGGCAGTAAAGGAGAGCACTTTGAGGTGATCACTTGGGTTGTTGAAACTGTGAAATGAGCATTTTCATTTTTTAGAGCATTTCTGAGAAAAATACAGTCGGAAGGCATTGCCAAGATAGCACAAAGTAATGACCTTCTCTTTGCTCTGCAGTACATGAAGAAGCTTCACATGCAGGAAAGGGCTGTGGAAGAAGTGAAACTTGCCATCAAACCGTTTTACCAGAAGAGGGAGATTACGAAGGAGGAATACAAGAGCATCCTTCGAAAAGCAGTGCAAAAGGTAAGGGCACAGTGAAAGGGAGTCGAGAGGAGGAGCTGGGCAGGTCATGAAATAAGTGGCCGTACTTTGGATTGCACGTGCCAGTTTTGGCAGCTACATGCCGCAACTTGAGTAGCGGATTTTTGGACCCTGACTTGTACTCTGCTGTCCTGTGGAAAAGCAGCAGTTGCTTTAAGCAAAACTGATTGGTGCCATTTATGAGAGCTGTCAGTCTGTTCCTTTTAGAAGATCATGTTTTCAGCAGACAAGAACATTTCTAAGCTTCAGCTGCCCGAGATGAAATATTACATGGTATGTGCCTTGGATGAGAATGGTTGAATCTCTCTCATTAGGAACTTCAGCCAGAATTGTCAACTGTTTCTGATAAAGTGAGAAAATACTTTGTGCGTTAGTTCCTTTAATGTCTGTGGTGTCCCTGAACCTTAAAAGAGGGCCTGGCAGTTTTACTGATACTGACTTCTGTCTCAAATCTTAGTGCTGACCAGACTGTGGCTAAAAAAGACCTGATCAGCAGGTAAACGTTGTCTTGTAAGGGGAAGTAATGCTCTTGTGGTCAAGGCCATTAATGGATACCTCAGCAGACTGTATTCTATCCTTGCTCTGTGTTCTTGCCGTCACTGGGGAATTCCATCATAAATCAAAATTCCTGAGGTAATGGCTGCAATTTCATATCTTCTGTGTGACCCATATGAACCTTGTGTTGTTTGTAGGAGAGCTGAGCAAGACACATCACTGCTGAAGTCACTGTGACCTCCTCTCTGAACGTGGATAAAGTTCTTTGTAGAGTTTGTTCTTTCTCCTGTATCTCAAGATGGCCCCTCAAAACTGCCAAATTCTTTTAGTCTGAGCATTGCTTCCTCAAAATCATCAGAGATATGGGATATCAGCACTTCTTTGGTTACCACTTATTGTGTAAGACTGGATGGATGGGTGGAAAAGCCTGTAGTATAAATAAATAATTCTGTTTTCAGAGATGCCTCTGCATTCACTTGGTGCTCAGCAGATAGGCACTGGGTCATTTCTGGAATGCTTGAACTAAAGTATTCCTGTTACCTTTGTTTTCTGCTTAATGTACCCTGCTATGAGACTTGAGAGCCTGTGCAGGATTTGGTTCCCTTGGAGAGCATCTTAGGTCCTGTCTGTCACTTGCTTCTTGCCTGCCTGAACTGCTGTAATTGAATGCCCTTTAATCCCCTGCAGATCTGCCACAGCAAAAGTGGAGAGATCAACCCTATGAAGGTGGCTAATCTGGTGAAAGCATATGTGGAAAAATACAAACATATGAGGAAACATAAGAAAACTGATGGTGAAGATACACGTGAAGTGGAAAACTGAGAGTAAGCCACAGCCAGCATGACTTGGACCGAACTTATCCTATCTGTGGACACTATGGGAATAACAGACCTGCAGTTGCATCTCATTGTAAACAAAGTGCAGAGAAACAAGATTATAACAGGACTTACCTACAGAACCTTCTCTTGAATTGTTTCCATATGGGAATGAATCTAGGATTTTTTTTTTGGATTACCTACAGATGTAGAACTAAATAACAATCAAATGCCTCAGACCAGCAGAGTAATTCGAGGGGAAACACAGAAGAGATTAATGTTTGGGACTCCCGGATTGCTACAGTTTTCAGGGTTACTTTGATCACATTTTTGGGCTGTGCACTTGTCTTGCTAAAGTTTGAAACTGGACACCACTTTTCTTACAGTATATTGAAAGCTGTATACTGTTCCCCTTGTGTTTATTTATCGATGGATTGTCTTTAGAAATTTCTGATTTAATACTTGAAATATTGTATTTTTAGCCTGTTGGATGGTGAGCGAAGCTTTACTCGCTCTGGCAGTTGGGGATTGCAGAAGGGAGCTAACCTTTATAAACTGACTTCAGAAACACTGCTCAAGCTGTGGTGTTTATTTACGTTGGAAATATCTTGTCAGTGAAAAAAAACAATTTTGGGGTGGGAGATTGTGTTGCACTTGTGTAAATAATGCACTGATGGCTGGTTTTGTGTCTGCCTTTCAGGAAACAGTGAAACAAAAAGCAAGTGTCGTGAATTTTCAGTAACAAGCCGGAGGGATAAGGTTGAACTGATGTACAAAGCAGAAATGTGACAGAGTTTATAAAGTTATTTTGAATGGTTTTAGTGCTATAGCAGGTGTCATTTGTTTGTCTTGCATCTGCCTTTTGCCCTGGCTGATCTGTATAAGCCTGCATGCTTGGCTCTTGCATAAGGAATATGTGTTTCTAGAAGAGGATTGGAGTTGGATTAGTAGTTGTCCCTCCTCCTCTGTAGGAGGCCTGGTTTTCCTATCAAGAACCAAAGAAGTCCAGCACACATACTGACTTCATCTTGATTTCTTTAACAACACTCCTTGCCCGCATGTACTGCAGAGCAACAGATCTTGAAAGTGACCATCTGAAATCCAGTCACTTAAAAATATATTCAGCACCCTTAAACCTGACTTGAATCATTCCCCATTTAACCATGTTAGGGAGGAGATGTTTCACAGGGCAGCTGAAGGGCAAACCCATAAGATACAACTTAGAAACTGGCTTTTCCTTCACAGGAACGGAATGCACGTGGCCTGTTGGACCAGATGGCAACAGCACTTCTTACTGAGGGCTTTCCTAACCTCTTGGAAACTGCCCTCTTTGAGGACAGTCTTGCTGCTTGTCTTCAAAGAAAGGACATTTAGGCTCTCTGGGATGAGTTTTGTAAAACAAGTAACAGCAGCTCTTTCCTCCCCCACCGTGAGTTAGGAAACCTCACAAATAGCAAGAGCTTTGGTTCCTTGCTGGTGTTGCTGGTGTTTCAGTTACTCTGATTTCAATCACAAGATTTTGGTCTGCATACTGTAATTTTGTCTGTGGTTCCAAGTAGCTCTTTTGGGGAGTTCATTATTTAAACAAAAGGAGCCTATATACCAGTAGTGTTTGGACTGGCACAATGCTTCACTCCCATCATTCACTGTCCTAGAGAAGTGTTTATGGATGAGCCCTGAGCATTTTGGAGTTAATCTTCATTGGCTGTGTATGCTTCCTGTGTGGAAGTGCAGCCTGGATGGAGTATAAGGGGGTGATAACTTTGGAGTTACTTTGAAGATTTTTGAAAAAGAGTCAGTACTGACTGCAGAACAGCTGGAAGAGAAGCTGTAGTTTTCAAGCTAAACTTGTAGCTAGAATACACACCTGGCATATAGCTGTGGGGTTGTAAATACAAACAGTGTTGATAGATTTCTTGACAAAATAAAAGTTCAAGCACTTCTGTGGCACTGTTGGCACAAGAATGAGGGAATGTGATCTGTTTGTGCATAGACTTAGGCTGGAAATTGGACACTTCCCAGTGTGTCAGAGAAACAATTCTGGAATAACCTGTCTGCATGAGTGAAAAAGGGTAGGTGGCGTGAAAAAACAAGCCTTGACCAAATAATAGAAACAACTACACTGTTTACCAGGAAGACAGCGTCAGTCTGTTTTGTTCCTTAGACTGTTTCACTGCTTTAAATTCTTGTTTAATGTTAGCCTTGAATTGGCAGTAACAATAACAGCCTGTTGCAGAGTGTATTAGAGGAGTGCCTGTGGTGCAAGACCTGTTAAATGTTACTCTGCACCTGCCACTGCCTTGGAGGAGCGCTGAAGCTGAAAACTATACCTTCTGCACGTGCTTTCCACTGAAGTTATATCAACAAGAATACTGGTTCCTTCTGTCTGTCATTAAAAATAAATCCATCAACTCGTAAGCTGCCCCATGGGACAGGCAATGAGAAATACACATAAAAATGCCTTTTCTGACAAGTTCTAGAAAACAGTTTTTCTAGTATAATGTGTATACTACTTCTGGCCCTCTTGGATCAGATGCTGCCACCTGTTTAAGGGAGGAAATCTTACTGAACACATGCAGTAGTTTAGTAACAGCACAACCTCTTGCTAGCGTCCCTTCACTCCTCTGCAACAGGGGTAATGCCAAAAGTTCCTTTAGCAAAGGCAGGGAGGGATGCTAGGAATTTGACTCGGGAGCTGCTCTGCCACTGTGTTTGTCTTACAGGAGACCTCCCGAATTGCTTTTGGGACACAGCCCTGGCCCTGCCATCTGTCCAGAGTGCTCGCTCGGGTTGTTGAGTGCTGCTCTGAGGTTGGATGGAGAAAGAGAGGGTGGGGTTCCCAGGCAGAGCCTGGGGAGGCGGGGAGCGAAACAAGGGGAGGAATCGAAAGGTGGAACGCCCCGGAGCATCCAGCTGGTGCCGCGCTGCCGGGTCATGGCCCGGCCCGGAGCCTGTGAGTAGCTGCCCCGGCTCTTCACTGCTCCGGTTCAGAGTGGGGGGGAGAGTCCTTTGGCTTGTCCCCGGTGGAGAGATCGGGTGTTTGGGAGAGGGTGAAAGCTTGCCTTCTTGCTGGGCTTGTAGCAGGTCGCGTGTTCAAGTGGATGCTGAGAAATGATGAGTCAGTCCTGAGCAGGGTGCGTTGCACAAGGGGATGCCGTGTTTGGCGTGAAACAGGAAGTGAAACAAGGGAGAGGAAAGCAAATCTAACCATGTTTTGTTCTGGTATCGTGTGATTCCCATCCTGCATCCTGCTGGTGTTCTCCTTGCCTGCAAATCTCTCTGCTCTAAACACGCTCTGTTTGGGGATGTTCTCACCCATCACTGAGTCCCTGCCCGTGTGCCTTGTCCTTTGGGGAATCCTACTGTCACCTGCATTATTCTCCCAGTCTCCCGCGGCAGGAAGCACCTCAGCAGGGAATCACAGCATCATCTGCATCTGGAATGGGGCGACGGGGGAGGATGTGAGAGAGGAAGTGCCTGAACTCACTAGCGCTGGTTTCAATGCTTCTCCCTAGCTGTGGTCAAGAGCTGAGGGTAGGCTGGGTGAGTTACTTGGAGAGCAGCTGTCCTCCTGACGTTAGCTCTGCCCTGCCAGCCCGCTGCTGGCATGAGGAAGCTGCCAGTTTTGGGGTAGATGCATCTGTGGCTGGAGCTCTTGCAATGCTCAAATCATGAGAGCAAATCTGTTAGGGTGACGCTTGGTGTACCAGTCAACATCTGGTGGGAACTTTCTTGCTGTGTCTTAGCCCCAGCCAAGATCCTTGTAACCTCAGCTTCAGTTCCTCTCTTCAGGAGCTGTTCATGCAGCAGCTGTGGTTGCACTGTTAAACCAGCTCCACTGCTTTTCCTTGCTGGCTAAAATGATCCCAAAGTTGCGCAGAGCTCAAGGGAGAAAGTGGTCTGCAACCCAAAGGGTCAAAGTGTCTCTTAACCACCTTCCCTGTCCTACATGTCCAGGTCAGGAGCAGGAGGATGGATTGCGTGAAGTGTCTCTCTCCACCCAGAGGCTGCGTGTGCTGCCTCCAGCAGTTCTGAGCAACCCCGTGCTGGAGAGCCTTGACGTTGACAGGAACAAGCTCAGGACAGTCACTGGCATTTCTAAACTTTGCAAACTGAAGAAGCTGATACTGTCCAAAAATGAGATTGCGGACTTTCCTAATGAAATCCAGAGCCTTGTCTGTTTAGAGAGGCTTGAGCTGAATCAGAACCAAATCAGGGTCATCCCAGAGGGGATTTTCTCCCATCTCCCCAGGCTTAAACACTTGCGGCTGAACAACAACCGTCTCTGTGCCCTCCCCAGGGACCTGGCAGCTTGTCAAGGCAGCCTCCAATACCTCAACATCTCCAACAACCTTTTCCGGACCTTCCCACAGCCTGTCCTGCAGCTGACGCATTTACAGGAGCTCTATGTGCAGAATAATGCCCTTCGCCAGCTCCCCAAGGAGCTCTTTCAGGGGCCATCCCTGAAAATGTTTAAGGCCAATGGGAACCCCCTCCGGGAGCCACCCAGTGAAGTGTGCGCTGGTGGCATTCAGCAGATACGGAATTACTTCATCCAGCTTCAACATGGTTTGGAGCAGGAGGACAGAAGGGTCAAGACCATGTTCCTGGGGGCCTCACTGGCAGGGAAGTCCACCATCTGCAAAAGCCTGAAGCAAGGGCAATCCAAACTGGTGCCCAAGGAAGAGCGAACAGTTGGGATAGAGATCAGTGAGTTCCAGATCGAGGACTTCACATTTCTGTTCTGGGACTTTGCTGGACAGCTGGAGTACTACATGACTCACCACGTGTTCATCACCCCACAGGCACTTGTCATCCTCGTCATCAATCTTCACATGTAAGCGCTCAACTGGTTTGGATTCCAGGTGGGGCAGGGTAAGAGAAAAGGAACTGGGGAAACTTTCCCCCGCACAAATTCACACCATTTCCATTGGACCTTGAGGCCTGGTCTTCTCACCATTGGAGTAGCTAGTTCTCCTCCCTCCCCCTTCTTGCAGATCAATCTTTTAATTAAGCCACTCGGTCTGTCATCACCTTGCCAAAGGCATCTGTTTAGAGGGATTGAATAAGCACTAACTTCTTATGGGACAATTGAACCCTGTCTAAACGGATTTGCTTTCTGCCTTGGAAGTACTTTACAATGCCTCTATATCCTGTGGTGTTCCCTGAATGTGAAACCCATCACCGCTTGGGTTTTTGCTATAGAGGGATGCTCCCATCCACAGCAGGGATGGACTCTACACTCCATAGCTTTAATTGGCTTAGCTGAAGGATGGAAAACTGAAGGATGAGCTTGGATAGAGCCCATATCAGCTTCTGAAATCTGAGCTCTTCTCCAGTGAACTCCTGAGACAGCAGAGGGTGCATGGTCAGACATGCGCTCATGGAAGTTGTCTGGAGATCCAGAGAGTGAGACATGAATTTGTGATTTTCTTTCTCTCCCTCCCCAGGTATCAAACTAATGACAACACTTTCAAGGAGCTCGTTGGTTTCTGGATCAACAACCTGTCCATGCGAGTCCCAAACTCAGTGGTGCTTCCTGTGGGAACCCATGTGGACTGCTGCCAGGAGGAGGAGGTTGAGGAGAAGAGGCAGGACATCATGGCCAAGATCACAGCCATGCTGGCAGAGAGAAAAAGCAACCTTGCTCACTGCATCAACAACCTGGAGGGCAGCGAGGAGCCCAAGTTTTACGTGGACCAATGGGAGAGGCTGAAAGAGATGGAGAGCTGCACGTTAACTGTACGGCTGAGATTATCCTGGTTTCTGGCTGGCTGTGGTCACCTGCTGTCTCTGGCAGCCCAGTGTGCTACTGGCAATAGTGACCTGGTGCTAATGCATCAAGCCCCTATCTCATCCCTGGGCTGGGTGGATGTGGTAACCCCTGGCTGTGACCTGCTGGGTCCTTGTCCCTGCTAGGTGATGGGCATCTCCTCCTGTGGCTTGTAGCAAGCGCCTGAGGAGGAGTGTGAGCGGTCATTTACCATCAGCAGGTGATTTTCCAGGAACTGCTGGAGAACAAAGGTGTAACCTCCTTGGCATTAGGTCCTTCCTTTACCTCACAAACTAAAAGACTCCTCTGGATGTGCTTTTGGCAGGTATGTGCTTTCTCTTTTCCAGATCTTAAACTTAGTTGCTGTCAACTGCACGGATCACCGTGATATCAAAAAGCTCGAGGCCACTATTTTGGAGCATGTGAAGAACGAGGAGCTCTTCCCCGAGGTGGTCCGAGTGCTGCCACCTGTCTACAGGCAGGTGGAAGCTGCCATTGTGGATATCGCACAGAGCGAGGAGATGGCAGACCATGGTGAGTGCCACACCTTCCTGGGAGGACCCAGTGTCCTGTGCCTGGGACAGGCTCTCTCCAGAGTTTTCCTGAATCTGGAATGGGGTCTCCGGTGCTTGGTGCACCTTCTGCCCCTGCTTGTGTGGCAGTGGGACCGCTGCTGAAGACCTTACAGTGTTATTGCTGAGCATTAATTGCTGCTGCCCGGCTCTGTCACTACAAGCATCTGCCCCGCCTCCTTCACCCCAGGCAGGTGCCTCGGGAAAAGCATAGGAGAAAGACAACTGTGTCTTCACCAGGAGGCTCTGCTAGCTGGCGGTGTAGTCTGGTTTCTTTCTTTCCAGTTAACATTGTTCTTTCTCCCCTTTGCACTGTATAAGCGATTAAAAAATCTTGCAGGAAGGAGCTCCACAGCTTTAATGTTTCTATGTAGTTTCCAAATCTACATCCTGCTAACTTTATTTCATGGCCCCTGCCCCTCCCTTCTCTGTGTCTCTTGTCACTTAGCAGCACTAGCAGGCAGCCTCAGCTCCTTGCTTTTGTACCTAAAGCAGGTATAAAGAGCACTAGCACCCTGTGTAATCTCTGGCTCCCCTGGCCACTGTAGGATTAGAGAGTGAGGAGCAAATGCTTTTCTTTTGTGGAGATAAGCCAAGTTTTGTTGGCTGTCTCTCTGTGTGACTGGATGACAATCTGAGGTTTAACTGACAATCTGAGGTTTTCTGGCTGGAAACAAACCTGCTTTCTCAAACAGTGCCAGAAACCATATTAGCCTCATTTTTCAGATGTGCCAGTAAGTCCTGGCTGTTGCCACTGCTGAGTCAAGGCAAGACCATGGGAGCTCCAGGGTGGCATGGGACAGCTGAGGATAGGCAAAGCATTTTGGGCCACCACCATTGAGCATTGCTCCAATCCCAGCTGCTTCCTCAGGGATGGCATGGGTGATATGGGGTGCTCCTGGCGTTTGTTGGCTCTCTAAAGCATCTGCCTTGGAATGCTGTGTCTGATAGATGCATGCTGAGCTCCCGCATCTCCCTCTAGGCATGATGGACCTCCAGTACCTGCTCAGCAAACTCTCCCAGCGCAAGCACCTGGCCAACCTGGGCAGAGAGCTTCTCCAGGACATACTGCGGTACCTCCACCGCATTGGGCTTGTTGTCTGGTACGAGGAAATCAAGCAACTGGAAAGCACTGTTTTTCTCCAGCCCACCTTCCTAATAACTATGTTCAAGGTGAGCATGGGGATCAGGACCATCTACTCTGCAGGGCCCAAGCTCTGCAGCTTTGCTGGGCTACTCTCATTGCTAACCTCGTCTCTTCTTCTCTTCCCATCCAGCTCCTCGTGAGGTACCGCCTAGTCCAGCAGCTCGAGAGCATCTCTGTGGAGACGCTGATTGGGGAACATGCCACCATCAGAGACAGGGCCAACTGGGTGTGGACCTTCAAGTCAAAGGCAATGCTGTGCCACCAGGCTGTGCGTGCTTTGGTGAAGCACCAGCTCTGTTCAGAAGGGATGTGGGATGTTTTTGAGGAAATCATGGGAAACAGGCCTCACAGAGGGAGAGGAAAGCTCTTCAGCCTCCTGGAGCACTTTGAGCTCTGCCTGGAGGTGAGGCACACGGAAGCACTCAACCCACAGGCCAGTGAGTTTGTGCCTGGGAAGCCATGGGAGACAACGCGGAGCCAAGGCGAGTCCTGGTACTTGTTCCCAACCTATCTGAACCAAACAGAAGAAGTCTCTGAGGTGTGGGGAGGAGATCACCCCGAGGACCTCCACATCCGTGCCTACTTCTCACCCGAAATACCTGAGGGCTTCTTCCAGAGGTAAGCATTGGTTTCCAGCCCTTGATGAGGTTGTGTGATTCAGGGTTTGCTCAGTGCAGTGCCAGTATGACTGTCAGCAAGCCTTGGCTGTTGAGACTGTATCTGCAGAGCCATGAGGCTGGGAGTCAAGATATCAGGGTGGCTTCTCAGCTCTGCCACACACATGTGGAGTCCTGGAGGAACCATTGCGATGTTCGCTGTCTGGATGTGAGCACGGGCCACGCTCCTGGTTCACCCTTCATCTGGAGTGGTGTTTGGCTAGTCTGTGTCTGTCCAGGTAGTCAAGAGGTCTCCCATTCACACCTAAGGATGTTCCAGTTTCTGTGGGTCTTGGGACTATACCAATGTTGGGAACATCTCCTGGCCTTGTGGACTTGTTTCCAGAGTTTTACCTGATGGTGGTGTGGTTTAACCCTAACTGGAAACCAAGTACCACAGAGCCACATGCTCACTTACCCCTGGTGGGATGGGGGAGAGAATCAGAAGAGTAAAAGTGAGAAAACTCATGGGTTGAGATAAAGAGAGTTTAATAATTGAAAAAAATTATAATAGTAACAGTAATAACTATAATAACATTGTAATTAAAAGGAAACCAAAAAAGAGAGAAGTAAAACCCAAGAAGAACAACTGATGTAAATGAAAAACAATTGCTCAGCACCAAGCAAATGATGCCCAGCTATTCCCAAGCAATGGTCCCCCAGCCAGCTTTCCCCCACGTTTATATGCTGAGCATAATGTCATATGGTATGGGATATCCCTTTGGTCAGCTAGGGTCAGCTGTCCTGGCTGCATCCCCTCCCAGTCTCCTTGCTGGCAGGGCTGTGTGAGAGCCTGGAAAATCCTTTACTTGGTGTAAGCCCTGCTCAGCAGCAATTAAAACATCAGTGTGTTATCCCCATTGTTCTCATCCTAAATCCAAAGGACAGCACTGTACCAGCTACTAGAAAGAAAATTAACTTCATCCCAGACAAAACCAGGACAGATGGCCAACTCTGGAAGCATTTCTTGGCTTAAGAAGCTGCTACTGCTGCTTGAGCTTTTGGTAGGGAAGGATCCTCATTTGGTGTCTGCCTCTGTTCTTAATGAAATTGGGTTCATATTTTCAAGTTCACCTGGTGCCATGCTTTCTCCTGGTGCAAGGGATTAGGTAGGAGGAGGATGGTGAAAGCCATGGGCAATCTCTTCACAGGTTCCTGGTGAAAGCTTGCTCCTTCTACTCTACACACTGGGTGGCCAAGGTGACCTGCCTGCTTGTATGCAATGGCAAACCTCTGCTGATCAAAGAGAATAACCAGAGGGCCTACAGCTACCTGGAGCTCCGGTGCAGAAAGCCAGCAGGAAGGACAGGTAAGATTCCTGATCCATATTTCATGCCTCTCAACCCTATGTCTCTCCTTAGCTCCCCCTCTGCCACCTCCAGCCCTTTGGGCAGTGTCCCAAGAAGCCTCTGACACATGTCCTGGTCCAGCCAGGGCCCACCAGCAGTTCAGTGAAAAATTTCCCCTTTCTCCATCCAATTCTGTTCAGGACTCCTCTAAAAGTATCACATGGAAGTAGAAAGTCAAGTTTTCAGTCTTCTTGTGGAACAAATGGGTCATCCTTCCCCATAAAGGCCCCAGCAGAGTACAGTCTCAGGCCTAGTCTTCAAGTGATAAGCAAATGGGCCATCCAAGCTGGGGAACTCTTCTAACATATCATTAGAAGGCTGTTGTATGAAGGCTATGGGTCTTGGTGTCTTGGTTAACTTGAGAAGTGGACCTGATCCAACTGTTCTGGCTGTGGTCTGGCGGTCTGGAAGTGATGGGTGTGTCACCACAGCATCTCCTGGGGTTTGGGGGCTGTAAACAAGTGAGACATTCTCCTTTTGCCTGGAAGGTTTCCAGTTTGTGTGGGACTTCCTCGTGGCAGTTGTGCTCATCATCCAGAAGCTTGCTGAGGAGTGGCCGGGGCTGCACGTGTGTGTGAAGACTCCCTGCCGAACGGCGGGCTGTCCCGCGGAGTTCATCTGGCCAGACACAGATGGCACAAGTGCCATGTACGTACACGCTGTGCCACTCCAAGCCAAGGGCAGGACCTGGGTGACCACTACTGCAATGCTGGTGGGGCTGGCCAGCTGCTAAAGGCCGTATGAAATCAGTCGTGAAACTCAACGGGCACTACTTTGCCCTCTTCCTGACAGCAGCAGCTCATGTCCCATGTGTCGTTAGCACTTACTGGTGTGAGAAAGTTGATTATGGCAAGAACGGTGAAGAAGCTGAGACTCTGGGCTCAGGCACATATTACTCACTCTGAACACATGCCCACATGTCCCCTGTTTCACAATAAGCTGAAGATGCTCAGGCCCCTGGGAGGGCAGGAGGTGTCTCACCAATGGTGGGACCTCAGGTCAGGGTGGGAAAAGCAAGCCTCTTCCATTGTCTTGGCATAATCTTCCATGAGGACTGCTGAGGCAGCTCCCGCTCCTTTTTGTGGCTTTTCCCTCCGCAGGACAAGGGAAGATGTTAAAACGTGTGGGACATGTGGGCACCGTTTTGGCACAGAGTTGCTTCTGCCCAAAGGTGAGCCCGGTGGTCCTGAGTTTGTGCTGCAACAGCTCTCAGGGGAAAGAGGGCTGAGGGCTTCATGGAGCTGAGGTGCTGAGGGTGTCCCATTCCCACAGTGCCCAGTCAGCTGGAGGAGCCCCCAGCACAGCCTCCTGCTCACTATTACGTGACAAGCTATGGGACCACCACCTTTGGGCCCAGCAGCATCCAGGTCACTAGGCAGGTAAGGACACTGCCACCTCCCCTTGCCCAAGGTCCAACAGTGATGTCCAGGTTTGTTCTCTCCCCTTGCTTCTGAAATGAGGTGGGGGTGGTTCCTTGCAGCCTGGGGCGGGGACATCCCACCTTTAGGCAGCACTCTGGTTTCCACACTCCTCTCTGAGATAGCACCACCTCTGTGCCTCAGAGCTCAGGTCTGAGTGCTTCAGGTTGCAGTTACTGCGTTGTTTTTCCAGAACATCTCCAGTGAATAATTCCAGCCAGTGGGGAAGCACTTGCTGAAGAATTACTTTTGTTCAGCCAAAGCCAAGCTCTCCTCAACATGCTCTGCTTGCAAGCCAAAGTCATGTTTGCAGTCTTAACGCATGGAAATAAATGAATCGATAAATGCATCCCTTCGTGTGTGGGAAGTCACCCCAATCACTAAAAACTTTAGAGGAAGAAGGTGCTGACAAGGGCTCTGATACCAGCCCGCTGCTGCCAGCAGGGACTTTGCTGAGACAAGGCATGGACTCCTGTGGTTTTGGGGGGTACAGGGGGTGGTGAAGGTTTCAGACCTATAGTGCGGCAGCCATCCAGGCAACACCAGCAAGAGGGAGCTATCTATACATATATTTAAACTTGGAAAAATTAAGAAAATGAATCTGTAAATGACCACAACCCACAAAAACACAGTAGCAGCTGCCTGAGGGGAAAAGAAACATGTGAGTTCCGGGATTGGTCAGTGAAGGGGTGCCGGTTTGCACGGTGCCCAGTGGTCCTGCTGCCTGTCCCAGGGGCCATGTGGTGGGTGGGGGTCAGTCCAGCTGCATGCTGTACTGCTCAATGAGATCGTAGAGACTGAAGGAGTCCGAGAGCTGCAGGCTGATGGTGTGGCTGTCAAGGGATGAGGCTCCCTCCTGCAGCACCTTCTCATAGCAGTACTCACAGAACTTGGGAACCAGCTGCAGCAGAAAAATGTCAGGGTTATGGGCAGCTGCCTGATGTGGCTGCAACACCCTGTATAGCCCAGTCTTCCTGGAGTTGAGGGAGGAGGTGTCTGGGGCATCCTTTGTCTCCCCCACCCTGAGGTTCCCATCCCTGGGCTGCCTTCCACAGCATCCCAGCCAAACCCCGAGTGTCTTCTGACTCAGGTCCCCCCCTGCCCCATTGTTTCCTCTGGTCCCCAAGGGTTTCCTCCCTGGTCACCCAGCTCCCCACAGTCTGCAAGGGTCCCACTCCCCTGTCACTCAGTTCCCCCATCTCTCTCAGCCCCACAAGGAATATCAAGATATCCATCTGCCTCAAATGCCAAGGGCTCCCAGATCCCCATCTCCACTGCCCACAGAGGGTCTCCCTCCTTGGGCACCAAGGCACTCACCTCCTCTGGCCCCTGAGGGTCCCCATTCCCCAGACCCTGAGGAACCTCCATCCCCCATCCATCATGTAAGAGTCCCCATCCATGAGCACCCAGAAACCCATCTGCCCCAGCCCCCAGGGATCCCTCCTCAGGCACCCAGATCCTCCTTCTCCCACAGACCTCGAGGGTCCCCCTCCTCAGACACCCAGAGTCCCAGCTCCCCTGGCCCCCATGAGTCTCTCCCCTTCCCTGAGCAACAGTGCTTGTTGGCTCCTGCACCTTGACCAGGATGAGCTTGGTCTCCTTAGGCTTGGCCTTGGAGAAGGCCTGACCAAAGCAGAGGTAGATGGTGAAGTCAGGGGACCGCCGCCTTTGGTGGTTGCGGAAGTCTCTTAGCTCTGCAAGAGAAGACAGGGATCAGTTTTGGGGTGAGCCTGGGGAACAGAAGGACTGGGAAGATTTGGATGCTTGTAACATCCTGGACCTGGTTCCCGTGAGCCCCAAAACCAGGATGCAGATGAAACAACACATGGAGAATGACGTGACACCCCTACCTACCTGTGCTAAACTCACTGAAGTCAAAGATTGGGGTTTCCTGGTCCCGGCAGAGAAGGTTGGATGGGGGGTCCTCGACACCCTCGAGCTGTTGGGACAGGGCCCAGAACACCTTGCACTTCTCCCGGCGGGTGGCAAAGATCTTATAGGCACGTTGCTCCAGCTGCAGCCCCACCTTGCCCAGGAGCTCCTCGGTGATACGCCACTGCTTTCTATCGGCCATGTTGGCGGGGCTGGGGAAGTGCACCATGTGCCAGGGACCCTGGGCCACCGCCGGGTCAAGGGGCTGGTACGTCAGCAGGCAGTGGCTGCCCTGCACGATCTCCCGGTGGAACTCCTTTCCCCGGTAGTAGATGGTGACGTCCAGGTGAGAGATGAAGCCACCTGTATCAGGCAGCAGTCAGTGGCCACATCCCCCAAACTGAAATGTTCTCTCTCTCCAAAGTGAAGCCCCCCCGCCCTGAGCATTATTTACTATTAATAAATATAATAATTTATAGCTACTAATAATTAATAACCCTCACCTGTGTCACCCAAGAGCTGCTGTGGCTGTGGCACAGGGCTGGTGGTGGGGACCAAAAACATCTCCTCCCCTGGTGACTGCATGGGGACCATGCCCTCTGTCAGGTGACATGGCAGTGGCATGGCTCCTGCAGCGGGACACGAGCAGCATTGGCATGGGAATTTGGGATGCAGTGGGGCGGGGCTGATTTGGCATGGGGTGCACATGGCAGCACCCTGGCCTCTTCCAACCCCATTATGGCATTCCCATGTCCAGGGCTAGATCATGCTCCACAGCACCCACCTAGCTCCTCCGGTGGTATGAGGTCCAGGGGGCTGTAGGTGCCCAAGGCGGGCTGCTCCACCGTGGGCACCCACTGCTGGAATGTCGTGGGAGGGAAGCAGTTGTTCTGGCTGGGGTCAGCATGAAGCTGGAGCAGGGTGTCCTGGTGAGGCTGGAGCAGGATGTCTGGGTGGAGGGTGTCCCCTGCAGGGAAATCACCAATGGGGAGGTGCTGGTATCACCCACCCATGGGGCCACCCACTCTGCATCCTGTGAGCAGGGCTGGTCTCACCTGCGGGCACCCAGGACGGGGTCATGGAGACAACGTCACGGGGGGAGATGTCACACAGCTGCAGCAGCTTCTCCAGCGACATGGGCTGTGTAGGGTCGGTGCTGCCTAGTGGGGAGCACAGCAGGTGAGATGTCTCACAACTGCAAAATCAGCCCCAACTGAGCCTCACGGGGTGCCTCATCCAAAAAAAATGATTGTGGGACCAACATTTACCTGGGAGAGCAATTTCTGGGGCCACGTCTTGGGGGTGAAGCTCCAGCTGTGAAGGGAAGAAGAATGGGATCTTTCTGCTGTGGATGAAGAGCTCACAGCTTTCCCCTGGCCTGCATTTTGGCCAGATGCTGGGCTGCAGCTTGAGAGCAGCCCAAGGACATAGAGGTGCAATACCTGAGCAGTGGCAGTGGGGACCCC
>VZRE01001482.1:139674-195317 GCA_013396775.1 Cephalopterus ornatus
AGGCTGCTGTGCCCACCCAGCTACCTGCAGCTGCTGTTGTGCTGGCTGCTTGTCCACCGCAGGATCAGGGCTGCTGAAATCTCCCTCCGTCCTGTGCTGAAGGGTGGCTGAAAGGAGAGCACCAGGAGTGGGGCGACCTGAGATCACCCATCCCACCCAACACAGCCCCCTCTGGGGCCAGGCTCACCTTGGTTAGTGATGAAGACCTTGTGCGGGTCTTCGCCACACTTGGAATGGTCCCTCAGCATTTTGAACATGCGGGTGCTCCTCAGGGCACAGCGGAAGTTGGTCTTCCACTTGGCTGGGTCCTCAGACGACTCCTCATACCGCCCACTCACCTTTGCCCAGGCCTGTGAGTGCAGGTGGGTGAGCATGGGGCCCCTGTCTCCATGAGCATGGAGGTTTCAGGGATGACTGGTCTTCCCCGCTTTCCTAGTCCCCACATTGCCACCAACCCTGAAGACCTCAACTTGCTGCTGGTCACCACCCTATCCCACCCACCTCGAAGGCGTGGTCACTCCAACCCTCCCACCCTGAAAAGCTGGAGAAAGCACTGCTTCTCCACCCCATCCTGGCCACCTTGAAGAGCCTGAGGTTCCTGCTGGTGACCCCAATCCCACCTACCTTGAAGATCTCCACGTCGCTGCTGGTGATGTCCTTCCTGGCGTTGTGCTTCCAGGGGACGCGGAAGGTGGTGTGCTCGCTGTCGAGCCAGCATAGCCCGCGGTAGCTCCCGCTGCTGATGGCGTTCAGCAGCCACGGCCCGAACCGCAGCTTCTGGGCCTCCCTGCGGGCAGGGGGCCGTCACCGGGGGGACCGGGGCCACCCGGGGACGGCGGCCCGCGGGTGCTGGGGTGCCGCTTACCCCTCGTTCTCCAGCGCTGCCATAGTGCGGGCTCCGCCGAGCTGCCGCGACGGGACGGACGGCGACCTCAGCGCAGGAGGCGGCCGCTTCCCCGTGCTCCTTTATCCGCCTACTCCCGTTTTCCTGGAAATCACGTGTCCCTTCCGAAAGTGAAAGTGCCGCCGCTCCCGCGGGGGGCAGGGGACGGGTGTCCCGCCGCTCCCGGGAGTGCCCGCTGGGTGCTGCAGCCCGGCCCCGCCCCCGGGGGTGCTGCTGTGCAGCCCCGCGCAACCCCCTCCCCAAATTAACAACAAATAAACCGGACTGAAAACGTGAACTCGGGGCACCCGGAGCCCTGGGGCTCAGCCGCACCCGCTCCCGCCGGGACTTCCCGGCGCGCGCGCTCGGGCACAGAGCTGGGAACCCCCGGGACATTTTCCGTTGTTTATTTTAACCCTTCTCCTCCCGGGCTGCCTCGGCTGCAACTCAGGCTGTCAAGAAATAAAAAGCAATTAAAGGCCAACGCAATTAAAGGCAGCGCTCGGCACTGAGAAGCAGAGGCGAAAGAAGCCCATCCATAACTATGACAGGAGGCAGGTCAGGGGCAGCCCCAGCGCCCTCCCGGCTCTTACCTGAGCCCCCCTGGAGCTCTGCGGGAAGCATAAACCACCACTCAAATGCCCTGAGATGATTTTCGAGTTCATTACCCAAGGATCAGAGTGGGGGTCAGTGGGGCTGCCACCTCTTTCCGGCTGTGCTGTTCTTGAGGAAATTTCCTCTTCTTTCCAGGAACTTCTCCCTGCTTATTCTGCTGCTTATTAGGCACTCCTACATGTTTTTCCAGAACATTGCCTTTTGTTTTCCAGGAAATATTCAGCTTCCTTCCTAAAAAAACCCCACTGTTTTCCACGAAATTTCCCAGTCAGGCTA
The DNA here is from genome assembly GCA_013396775.1 of Cephalopterus ornatus. Lineage (NCBI taxonomy): Eukaryota > Metazoa > Chordata > Aves > Passeriformes > Cotingidae > Cephalopterus > Cephalopterus ornatus. Next base: position 141,449 of record VZRE01001482.1, read on the forward strand.
TTTCTTCCTTATTCCCTGGGAAATGTCCTCGTTGCTCTCTAGAGTCCATTGCTTTCCAGGATTTTTCCCTCTGCTTAGAGGATCTCCACTGCTTTCCTAGGAAAATCCCCCATGACACTCCCTGGGAAGCAAGAAATTATTTCCGAAGTAATATCGTTCTTCCTCTCCATGCAATTCCCCTTTTGCTTTCCACCAATTTCTCCTTCACTTTCCCAGAAATTTCCCCTCTAGGAAATATTACTGTTACTTTCTTGAGAAATTTCACTTCTGCTTTTCAGGAATTTTTCAAGTATTTGAGGAAATTTCCTCCTTGCTTTCTCGAATGTCTCTCCCTTTATCTCTAGGCTATACCCCCTACGGAAAGTCCCCCCATTGCTTTCTACAAACTGGCAGAGTATTTCGCCCTTTGCTTTCATGGACTTCCCCCCTAGTGCTCTCAAGGAAATTCCTACATTGTCTTGCAGAAAATTCCCCTTTTTTTCCCCAGAATATTTAACTTTCCCTTTGCTTTCCTGGAATTCCTTTATCAGTTGCCAGAATTTTCCATTTGCTTCATAGGAATTTCTCCCCAGGGTTTTAGGAAATTTCCTTGTTGCGTTCCAGGAAATTCCACCAGCCAAAACTGACTCACGCACCCAGGACAGGGTTCAAGTACAGCGGCTCCAGCAAAATGTATGTAAGGGCAGTGCACACCATGAAACCCAAACAAACAGGAGCCATGGCAGCCAGGGGCAGGGTGGGAGCAAGGGACAGGGCTGACATGGACAGGTACAACTGGGAAGGGCCTGGCGTGGGTGGAGAGATGCCAGAGGGACCAGCGAGGGCACACAAGGAGTTGACCCCTTGCTGGCTGACAGCTCCTGCCCCAGGGACAAGTGGCACCTGCACGTAAGTGAGCAGAGGTGTGTTTATTTACTTTTATTCGTCATTATTGCAATCAATACCAAGAGGTTTCAGTTAATAAATGATTAATTAAGTTGATGAGAACTCTCTCATTTTAAAGTCTATTTTTTTTTGCAAGCAGGACCCTGTCTGCCCGGGGGGCTCCTGTGCAGCCACGGTCACGATCCCCTGCCACCTCCCCAGGTCCTACTGACTCAGGGACATGTCCAAGAAGCTAAAAATCAGCCCCATTAGGGTCACTAGCTCCAACATAGTGGAAGAAGAGCTGGTAATTTGAGAAGGAAGAGTCAGTTTTACAAAGAGGTTTTCAAAAGCATCCCAAAGGACAGGGAGAGCTTTTCCCTGAACCTCAGCCCTTCACTGCACCAAATTTTCCTCCAAACTTAACACCACAATCCAAAGCTGAACCCCACACACAACCCTACAGCCACAAGTCACTCTGCTCCAGGCGACAATCCTTGCAGGCAGGAGGGCAGGCTGAAACCCCACTAATTTTATTGGCAAAGTCTCTTTTGAGGACCCTCCCTGTAAATCACAAAGCAGCAAGGAATGGGGCACCTTAAAAAAAAATAAAATAAATCTTTCTCTTTTAATCCACCCAGGGAAATCCAGAGCAAGAGCAGCATCACAGCACCACACACAGCACAGACAACTATCATCATCTTTGCACAGATTTCTTCCCAGATACATGGAGAAGTCATTCAGAAAAATAAAGAAAAATATTCAAATATGCATAGTGACAAGTAACAAATCAGCCACAGAACAACTTTCTTGAAGAGAAAAAGGATTCATCAAGGAAGAAGACCCTTAACATACAGGTTTTACAAAAACCTAACCCAAGAACATTGAAACAGAGATGGTTTCCTTTTAAACATTAAAAACAGGGATTTTTTTTAATTTAAATACACATTTGAAACACAAACACCAAGCAAGCGCCTGGAGAACAAAGCAAAAAGAAGGAATGAAAAGTGAATTCAACCAGTTTACTTTCAACACCAAAGTTGGGTGAATTGCACCAAATGGAATAAATAACGGAGAAGATCACACTGGGTTGGAAGGTCTCACACTTAAGGTCATTTAAACTAGAATTAATTACACAGCCCAAAAGAGTACTGAAGGAGGAAGTCCTCTGACAAGTGATATTAGCTGGGGCAGTGTCCCTTTGACAGAGTGGGTTGTAGGTGTGAATTTGGCCTCTGGTACCCAACACTGATCACCACCCCAGAAGCCAGTGGCATGATGAGTTTTTTGTTTTTTGCAGAGGACTCGCCCTGCAGGTCGTGCACTTGCAAATAGCTCCTGGATCAGGGTGTGGGAACCCTCTGCCTCTTCCACACTGGCTGGCTCCAAACACACCCAAGTTAAACATCAAAACACAACCAGACCTTGTGTTTTCACCTTGCAAGGTGAGCACACAGGAGCAGCATCTCTAGTGTGGCTCCCTGACTTTGGGCACCACAGAAATGGAGCAGGTGCCTCCCTTCACACACCTGGGATCAGGCTGGAGAAAATTAGATCAGCTACTCTACACCTGCAGCCACCACTTTATCACCCTGGGGGCAGGCAGGTTAAAGGAATGTAAGTGGTTTCTTGTTGTTTGGTCTTCCCTCCCCACAACCCCACGTTAAAAAAAACCAAAACCAAAACAAACAAACAAATAAAAGCACCCCCAAAAAAACCCAAAATCAAACACCCCCCACCCCCAAAGAAACCCGCCCAGAAAACACCCCCAAACAAAAACAGCTTGATCCCAAGTACCTCTCCCTTCCCTGCCTGTAGCCAAGCAGGAAAGCACCTTTGGACATTCATGTGATCCCACAGACATGTTCCCTACAGAGCAGACATCTTATCTCTGCACCTCACCCAGATGTGCCTGTGACACCTAGTTAGGAGGGACATCCCTTTGCTTTAAAACAAAAATAATTACAAAATCAATATTAACAATCAGCATTCATTTAAGTCCAACTCATTTTTAAAAAGGGAGCAGGGAGGAGTGAAGGTTTCCAGGCCAAGGAACTTGCCAGATCCAGCAACCGCCCGCACTGTGCCTCCAGCAGCAACGAGATAAGCCCCCTTTGTGCAGTGCCCACTCTTGACCCACAGTCAGCAGAGCCAAGGAGGTGCTGAGGGGACACAGCTGCCCCTCCAGCTCCTCCTCAGATAGCTGGCAGCTCCAGGAAGAAAGAGGGAAACTGGGATGGATGAGGGTTCAAGTTATTTCTTTCCCCTCTCTCCTTCTTCCCAAGGCTGAGAGGAGACTTCTGGGTCTGCAAGCCCAGTCTGTGCTTACCAGTGTCCTTAAGAATGACAATTAAAAAAAAAAAAGGGGGGGGGGGAATTAAAAAAAAAAAAATATGAATAATTAACTATTGTCCGTGGAAGGAGCAGGAGGGGGCAGGTTCCAGACCAAGACAGAGAAGGGACTCTCTCCCTCCCCGTGTTTGCTCATCTGGAGACCATGTCCCTTCGGCATCCCTGCGCGAACCCTTTGTGCTGTTGCTCTGACATCAATGGACACGGATGGTGAACATGGGGATGAATTCAGCGCTGCAGAGGGCAGGAGGGCGCACCAGCACGCCAGGGCTAGGCCCGGGGCTTGGGGAGCATGTCCAACAGGAACTCCGCGATGCCAATGAAGTAGACAACTTGTGCAATGCCAAAGAGAGGAGCAATGACCAGGGCTCGGCAATATGCCCCTTTGAAGAAGGCCGTGGGCCCTTCCTTCTGCCAGATCTTCCTGGGGAGAAATGGCAGAGACAGGTAAGTGTCCATCCCACTCCTCTACCATGCCAGGAGAGCCTCTGGCCACGCCCTGGCCTTCTGCCTCCCTCCAGAGGCTAAATCCAGGCAAGCGCTGTCGCCTGGCACCACCCCCACAGCAGATGATACATCATCCCCCACGAGCTCTGCAAATGGCCATGCAGAAACATGCCCCATCCCTACATCTGACCCAGGAGCAGGAGTGTCTGCCTGTGTCTGGAAGTACAGCTAAGACAACCCACCCCATGCTTACATCAAGCAGTCCCCCTGTACAAAAATAGGGCCAGCTCCACCCTCAGCATGGGACACAGCCAGATGGCAAGAGATTCTGGCCATGACAGAAATACAGAAGCAGAAAAAGTCCTTTCATGTTTTGAAGCAGCCAGACCACAGTTTAGCACAGGATCAGAGCAGAGTGCAGCTGGGGACAGGCCACTCTGGCAGCCCTCCTGCAGGCACTGTGCAGAGCAGTCCCAGGAGGGATACCAGACTTAATACTGTAGGATTCTCAGACAACGGGGCCTCGGGAGAGACAACCACAGCATTGCCTTCCCTTGCAGAAATAAAATCTCACTGTTATGACTACTGGGGTTTGGCCATAAGTATTTAAATATAAAGGCTATATTTATCTTGCTCAATATGGGGAGAAGTTCTCTTTTATGTAACTATATATATATATGGACATATATCTATATTTATCTATGCATAGAGATAGATAGATTGATAAAAGCACAGGTTCAGAGGGAACCTGGAACAGAAGCTGATGGTTGGGTCTAGAAGCTGCACTGCCTGCCTGGCAGCAGGCAGCAGCAGATGCCATACACCTGATGTGGTGGCCTCCTTCATGAGGAGTCTTACTTGGTGCAGTCCAGGATTCCCGAGTAGGTGTCCTCATTCACTCCCCTCTGCAAGGACTGCAGCCGCGTTTTGATCACTGGGGAGAAAAAGAGAAGAGACGCTGGTGAGCACTGGGAGCGTAGCAGGCAAGGGCTAGCCCAGGAGTAACGTCTTGGAAACACAGTCAAAATGAGAGTACCAAGAACACAGACCACTTTTGTATATTTATCAGCAAGACCGGGGAAAACCCATCCCTTCACAAACAGATAAAAAACCCACACAGCCACCCAAAACCCAACCTCTCCCGTCACTGTGATCCAGGTTTCAAAGGCTGACTTAAGCTTTAAACACTTCCAAATTCAGGTATCTTTCTGCAAAGTGGGAACTCCTTTTCAAATGCTCAGCTCCTTCTGGAAGAAGTATCTAAAATATACGATTCTGCTCTTACATTTTTTCACATCTTGGAGCATGTGCAGTGTTGGAGAGAGAGGAGTTACTGCCTGGTGTTTTTCACAGGAGACAAACTGAGGTGGTATTTAAGGCAGATGCTGTGGAACAGGAGAAAAGGCCGCAGATCTGAGGCTTTCTCTGTTTGTCCATGACCATATGTGTGTAAGTGGTCTGCATATTATCACTCCACGTGGAAACGTGGCTTTTCAGGGGCATGTGTGCAGCCATTCCTGTGAAGAATGACTGAAATGAATGACACTCTCTTTCTGGTGTATTAGGTGAGTGCTGCAAACCTCTGTGCAAGCTGTGGCCAAAACTGTAGCTCAGCTGAAGTCACACCATTTGAGTTGGTGGCAGCTCACAGAGCAGAGGTCCCCCTCCTGCGCCTCTCTGTGCCTTCGTACTGTGAAGAGGCTGGCAGTCACCTTCCTCCTCACTTAGTCCACTCTGGGCCTCTGACTCCTGTCACTTGGCACCAGGCCACTACCACAGGCTGCTCAGGACTCACCATCACAAGGATTGACAGCCACTGCAGCCGTACTGCCAGCCACACATCCGGAGAGGAAGGACACATAGAATGGAGCCTTGACATTGGGGTCTTTCTGGCCCAGCTTGTTCAGGTTTGCAAACAGTGGGAAGTAAACAATGGAGAATGGGACATCCCTGCAGAGGGGTGGGAGGAAAGGGAAGAAAGAAGAACAAGGATGAGCCAAATCAGAGAGGGACGCCAAGAAACTGAATAATGGAAGGGCTGCAAGCATCACATGTTGGCAGCACAGCCATGAGTGCAATGCACACATCCCAGCTTTGCGACTGCAATGCAGACAGGAGGGGAAACTCACAGGGGTAAAACTGACTGCACAAAGGACAACAGGCCCACGGGACGCATGCAGCCCTGCAGAATCAGTGGGCTCCCCCTTTTTTTCAGCACTCAAACTGAAGACCCCATCACATGCAGAGGACCATCGTTTTGTCTACCCTACCTTAGCAGTGTGGCCCCCAGGCCCTTGTAGAGTCCCGCGATGCCCTTGCTCCGCAGCAGCTCCCTCGTTATCTGTGTCGCTGTGGTGCGCGTCTCCACCACCGGCTCAGCCGCCCCCGCCGCAGGGGAAGAGGAAAGTTGGGCCTGTGCTGCCATCAGCTTCTTCTGTGCCGCTGGGGAGGAGAGCACAACCACGGGTCTGCAAGTTGCTCAGCAACATCTCTTGCTGCCTGGTGCCACGGGACAGGGAGGAAGAGGCAGATCTCCAGGTGCGACAAAATATGCACGAAGGCCATAGAAGGCCAGCCAGGTGCCCTGCAAGCTTTTGCTCCCAGTCTGCCCATCTCCCTCAGCCTGCCCTGGTCTGGCAGCAGGTGCTGCCACACCACAGTGATGCCCACTGCACTTTCCCACCAAATGGTTTGCCTGAGCAGGAGCAGCCTGTCACACACAATCTCTGCAGTGCAGAGAACAGGAGCTGCTATGAGTAGGCAGGTGCCAGTCCCTGCTTCCAGCTGTGTCCCCGAGCCGCCTGTGCGACAAAGTAAAGATGTTCATAAACGAGAGTAGTTCAACAGTTCTGTTCTTTGCCTCCTTCCCCTGAAAGCAATCACTAACCCAGGGAGTTTCTCAGACACATTTATAAACACAACCTGGTTTCTCCCAATTTCCCAACTAATGCAATTCTGCCCTTTGGCCAGAAGATGGAGAGCACATCAACGTGTAGGCAATCCTCTGGCTGCCACTAGCACACCACAGCTCTCCTGCCACACAGAGAACAGGCTGTTCACAGCAGCGAAAACCTCCCTGAACCCTCAAATCCTGGCTTAATTCCTTCAAACATTTTAAAATAATACGCACAAAGAGGATAAGGTCTGCATTAAAAACAATGAAGAGAGGAAAGAAAAAGTAAATCCGTGATTATTCAGGAACACCACATCCAATGAGAGATTAAAGGGCAAATTGGCCCATTTTCCAGGAAGAACCACAAACATGGATTCTAACAGTGTCATGCAGGGCTCCTGGGGAGTGAGGCCAACGCCCAGGCTGACCTCTGAAAGAGACCAAGGCAAAAGCAATCAACTCTTTCCCCGAGAGTCTCTGTGCCAGACTGGTCTACATTCTCACCAGAAACACTCCACATTGTTTCAGCCAAGAGGCTCACACTCCCTCCTGCCTCTGCCTGCCAGCTCCTGCCCACAGTCCCGAGAGCCTGACCCCAAACCTCGCTCAAATCCAGTGCACTGGGAGAATTTTATTTACTGTTTCAGACGAGACAACTGCTGTTTTTGTCAGGAAGAAAAGAAGACAGAGCACAAGGAGAGACAAGTAATTTGGAAAGAGCATATCCCCTTGGGAAGCTGTCAGGGAGGTGCTACAGGGGGGTAGAAGAGAGAAAGAACAGATATCAGAAAACATGGAGATGGAGGAAGCACCACAGGGGAAAGTCACTGAAAGATGCTAATCCCTTCTTGGTTGCACAGTATCTAATGAGTTTCAATCATTCACAAGATGACCATCCAGTCATCTCTCTCTCTCCACCCACCAGCAGCATTTGCTGTTTCACTTGCCAAGTCTATTGCTTTGAGCAAAAAAACCATCACCTTTTGTAACTGCAAGGGCCTCTGCAAAGCCAGCTGAGAGAAGCGCTGGGGGGAAGTAAGCTGGGAAGAAGAGGATAAACTTCTGCTACAGTCTGAGACACCTCAGATATGGGAGAGCAGGGGGAAGGAAAAGGGGTTTCTCCACTCTCTCACCTCCACCTTGACAACCCAGTCCCAGCCCTCTCTCCCCTCCCTGTTCAGTGCACAGGGAAGAAAAGTCCACATACCAATACGTCCTGCATCCTGCAGCTGGATTTTGAGCATCTCCATGGGAGTGGTGACAATCACCTGGCAGGTACCTGCGCCGCAGCCCGCCAGCATCTCCTTCATCAGTGTCAGTTTTTTCCTGCCCAAAGAAAAGAGTGGTCAGAGGAGGTGGCCTGGAGTAACACTGGGGCAGCTGGTACAAGGCTCAGGGCACATCTCTGACCCTGGAAGTTACAGGAAAGGCAGCCCAGGAGACAGGGCTTGGCTTGACAATTCAGCACAGCTCAGGCTTGGCATCTCTGCTGGCATCACTAGACTTGGAGAATAGACCCCTTTGGCCTCAGAAACAGAACATTCAGAAAAAGCCACAAGCCCAGTCAGAACAGCCCCAGATGGAAGCACATAAACCTCTACATCCACAGACAGAGTGCTTCAGCTCTCTTACAGCACGATGTTGCCCCTGGTCAGAGCACAGCTTTCAGGAAGGGTATCAACTTCAGAGGGCACCAGAGGACCTGAGCATTAAGGGAGATAAGCAGCTTTCCTTCTGCCAGCCTAGTCCTTTAAACACTGTCAACAAACAGAGACCACAGGGCAAGGAGCAAGGGGGGAAAATATTCCACTTGCTGTTTTGGAGTTCTCCAAGAAAAGCAAAATAAATAAACAGCAAACATGAATCAGGGAGGCAGCTCCTCTGCGGTTGGGAGCTACTTCATCTCACCAGCCCTTCCAAAACTGAAAAAGGAGCCTTTGCACAAAACTTCCTGAGAGACAAAGGGGGGGATGGACCCCCATCACTGCAACTTTGTGTGTCCTCTGCACTAGAGAGCAGGGATTATCAGTGACATGTTCTTGCCTAACAAAATGCAGCATTTCATTGTTCCCTCCATTCCAAAGTCATGAAATTGTCCAGCTAAAAAGAGGAACTCAGGATGCAAACGCTCATGAACTCCCAATTTTCAGAAACTGATCTGTTTTTGCCCTGTAAAAAACCTCATGCCTTGGCGCCAGAAAACACTGACTTGATTAAAAAGTACATCTGACTTTCTCTTCTCTAAAAAGGGGGAAAAAAGAAGCACATATAAATCACACAGCCAAAGGGAAACAGCCTCATCTTTTTTCTGTTTTAAATGCAAGTGCTATTTTTGCCTCCCACAGCCCTGCTCCTGTAGTAATACTTCATCTTAACCTGCCCAAGGCAAGTCCCCATACAGTGGCAAAAGCAGTCCCACAATGACATGCCCTATTCCCTTGCAAAAACCAAGGCACACTCCCATGCCAGGGGTTTCACATGCACACACACACAGCACAACGTGGTGCAGTGGGCCAGCAAAGCCATTTCACTGCCAACCCTCCAGGAAAGGGAGGGCAGATGCGCTGTAATCCTGCTGGGCCACCACGTCAGCTCGGCCGATTTCTCCACCTCTCATCTCCAGGGAGGATATCAGAGCAGGGGATTAGAGGCACAGAGCCACAACACAGAGATAACCAGCAACTAAATATAGAGGTCTCCTATGAGGCTGAAGGGAGGAATATTTCACAGTCTCCTCTTTCCAAATTCCCCCAAAGATGAGAAGGCGCAAAGAACAATCCCTCCCACGGAGTTACCCACATGGGTGCTGAAGTGTGCACAGCAAGCTTTCCTGGAGGCACAGAGGTACCAGGATGTGCCAGTCCAGGGGTCCCCACTGCTACTGCCAACTGGAGGTGGCCAACTTGTGTCTTTGGGCAGCCTGAAGCACAGAAGCAGTCTCTGCATGGCTCAGTGCAGTCGGCAGCAAGGCTGCACAGTCACTAGCATGGCCGTGGGAGGAAGTAAACCACTCAAAGGGGCTGGCTGCCAGTCTCACTCTACAGCACAGCAGAGCATCTCCCACTTTAGCAAGAGCCCTGGAGCATCCCTGGAGTACATTTCTTCTGGCTTTCATCCAGGGTGACTGCTTTGATACCCAGTTCAAAAGATCGGGAAGACTTGGCCTACTTGTTCATCTGTGGACCATTATCCCAGCCAAGAAAAGTCAGCCTGGCCTGATTGAACTCCATGGAGCTATGCCAGTGTGACCCGGTGATGGATTATACATGTGAGTTTATTTTAGAGATGTCAAACAGGTACATCAAAAGCACCTAGAATAAGGCCTTTCAGCTTTTGGTTGGCATATTCTGGGAACTGGGGAGAGTCCAAGAAAAATGTAGCCTAAGATAAGCAAATCTTTTGATGGGAGGTTTAAAATTTGCCATACAGGGGTCAAATTCCCCTTGCAAAACCTCACTAGTCTGCACATAAAAGGAGCTCGAAAATGGTTCATGTCTAGACAACAAAGTAGTTTAAATATTTAAGGCACCACAGGCCTTATCCTCAGTGGTTTAAAAACTGGCACATCTCAACTAACTTCAAAAGCTGCAATATCAGCAAAAATCTGGTCCTACAAATGCAGAAATCATCTTTCATCACAGCAAGAGGGTGTTAAATATAAAATATACACAATAGCCCCTAATTCTGCACCGGCAGAAATCAGTCATTCCACTTTTTTAACTGACATACAATTAATTTGTGACAAATCAACAATGACAAATGGCAAGGGGAGAAGATTCATGCTTGATCTAAATTAAGTTTCAAACTAGAGCTGAAAAATAAAGTCAAAAACAGGAACTAGAGGTTTATGGAAGACTTTTCAAGAGCAACACATCAGTCCAAAGTTGGGATCTCTGACAGCATTGGTATATTGACATCACATGGGAGCAGAGTAGTATTTTTTTCAAGTTTCTGAAAAATCTTGACCATGTGGGAGTTTACTGTGCTTAGGCAGGGACCAAAAAAAGTCATTCTGGAATCAGGATGATAACATTTCTGGACATGAAATCTCTGACCTAAGGAAACGTCCACACAAAGCTATCTATTTCTACTTCCTCCCCAAGAGGCTAGCATCCCCAGCTTGGAAATCACCTTCTTCACTCATGAAATAACTTCTGCTTCTGGTCTGTCAGCCCAACAGACTGTAGAATGTTCCCCAAGAGTTTCAAACCAGACAGAGTCAGTTTCTTCCAAACAATTTAAACAGTGGGTATTTCATATGGATTAGGGAACCAACACACAGGAGTCATCCTTCAAAGGGAGGGCACTCTGTCTGCCACAGCCCCCTGGGGACACGCTCACAAAATACCAGTCATTCGCTCCGCTCCAACCCCTGATCTTCCAAGGGGGAACAACAAGCTGCTGCAACCACACCTCAGAAAGCTGGAGCTATGATGCTGGGAAATGTAAAAGCAAGAAAGTTCCCATTACAATCTCCCCCTCACTTCTAGTTCCATCTCAAAAATACCTCAGACAAGCAAAACGAAGCAGTGATGTGGGGCAGATACACCTCAAAGTAGCATCTCCAGATAAAATGTTGCTCTGGTAGTCATTATTCCAGATAGGTACAGGAGCTCTGGGTTGCGTGTCTGAACTGAGTCAGGAGAAGGCAGACTCTGTGCCTGCATCAGGTTTGCCCTGGCAGGAGACCCCAAGTGGTTTTTTCCAATATGAATGTCTGTAGAAGTGAACAATGGAACAGGGTAACACGACTGGGCATGTTGAACACAGCCCTCATTTTGTCCCAAGACATGTGCCTGGAATGGTGACAAGGGCAGTGCTCCTCTCCTGGGTACATTCTGTGATTAAACAGCCCATGTCTAGTTCCCTCCAGATTAACAGTGAAAAGTGCACTTACTTTTTGGCTGACCTTTGATGTCAACAGCTTCAACCCACTGTAATTCCCCAAGTCTCTGTGTGCCAAATAAAAAAGCCCTCCCCTATTCAGCTAACCCTGAATAGGCACAGTGAGATTATCAGTTCTTAACTGTCTCCTTCTCCCTCACCTACAAGTCTCAGTGAGTTGGATGAGCATTACCTACATTAAAGAAGTGTCTGGGCATCCAGTGGATAACTGCAGAAGAGGCTGCCTTGGCCCACAAGGGCAGAGAAAGACCAAAGCACAGTGTACGCAGGGTGATTCAGCAGCTCAGCACCAGGACTAGCAGCAGCATCCCTTCTTTCTAAATCAAGAGCCTCACTTTACAGCCTGTCTGTGAGCATTCTGCAGCTCAAGGATCAACCAGGTCATGTAGTGGATACTTAAATAGGCGCCACAGAAGAGATGGTCTGAGTATTTTAGAAAAGTCTGAAAGAAGAGCAGATGAAGGAAAGAGTTCTGGGAAGACATATCAGCTGGGAAGGCAATGGAGAAAAAGCTCCAGTCTCCACACCTGCATAGGACTGAAGGAAAAGGGCCTTGCTTGTCTCAGAATTGCAGTTGGATATTTCTCTTCCCTGAACAAAGCCACAAGGCAGGGGGAAACAAAAAGGAAGAAAATATGCTGGCATCAGCAAAGGCAGAATTAAGTCAGTCAAGCTGGTCTTCCTAAGGATCCGAGCTGCTAAGACAGCAGATTGTCAGCCTCTGCTTCAGAACAGCAAAAAAGATAAAGGTCAAGACTAAAGAGGACAGGAGAAGTAAGGGAATAACACACCTTGGAGAACAGCAGCAGGAAACTCATCCAGGGACACTGGAGAGTTTTTATGAGCTTATGTAAGAGAAGGCTTGAAACATTTCTTACTGTAGCCAAGGCAGAATATTTCACCAAGAACCTGAAGAATGAACAAAACTTGGCAAACACATGCCAAACGAAACAGCTATTTGGCACTGAACACTTTGGAGATAAACATGAAACCTTGTAGGACATTTTAAAGGGATTGATTTTTATGAAATGTTTAACACCCAGATTCAAAGAGGACATAAAACGTAGGCACTCCTCACATCAATCAGAGGCCTCGCACACTGGACACCCAAAAATCAGTGATATACTTTAAAAGCTGGTGTACTACCAATCTAAATTGCTTCCTCAGCTTCATACCCAAGAGTTTCACGCTCAAGTACTTCACTTAGCCCTCTTCTCACATCCTGTGCTCTAGACAATGAAACCACTACTATTTTAACAGCAGCTGTGAGATTCTGAATCTCTCAACACATCCAGCTTCAGAAAGCCACAGGAAAAAAAAAGAAAGCCACCTGTTTCCAGCAGCCTGAAGACTGGAAGTTTCCCTTCTCTCACACATCCTGCATTCCCTAGCCACGGGGGGACTCTTCCCCACAGAGTACCACAAGGACCTGCCTGAAGACACTTCTCTGGGCCACCTTTCCTTCTTCCTTCTTCCCCTGGGAACTGTTGAGGCTCTTAGGTCAAAATTATCGCAGAAGAATGTTTGACTCTTATTGCCTCTCTCAGTCATGGTTATGGGGTGCCCTTCAGGTTTTTCAATATCCTGGTTTCCCTCCTTTCCTCCCTGGTATAGCAAGTGCGTTTTAGGCACTCACACAACTCACTCTGGCCTCCTTTGTTCCTAAATGACCAGGACAGCTTGGGAGGACCAAGTCAGTTTTGTTTCCTCATGAAACAAGAAGCTGTAGCTGTAGGCTGTCATAATGACATCAAAATAGAAACAAGCAAGGAAGGGGAGATCAAGTCCCCCAGCCTGTGAGCACACAACCTTGCTGCATCAAAGGGAGGGGGAAAGCACTGAGCTAGTCCCAGGGTGGGGAGAGGTACAGGAACACACATCTCCAGAAACAAGGACATAGATGCACCAACAAGGGCATGAGGTCCCACGTGAGGATCTGCTGTCCCAATACTCTATGTCCAGCAGCATCCAAGAACACAGCCAGGGAAAAGGGAGTCTAGCACAAACCTGCAATAACAACATCCCCAAAATATTCTTCCAGCAATTCACAGCCAGGAACTTCCTACATCACAGGTGCTGTTTTCAGTCTGGCCTTTCAAAGCTAGGCTTTATGCCACTTTTTTATCCTAGCAGTTTAAAAGCAATTTCAACACTACGTTTTTCAAAGGATAAAAATAAATAAATCCATATATACTGAAAGTCACTGTGTAACTTGAGACTACTTAGAGTCATGCTGGATTTGCCACACTGTGTCTCGTCCACACATGCTTCTTCCACTTGCACATGGAGGTGTATTTTAATAGCACATATTTTAATCAGCAAATACTGATAGAACATGCACATTTTATCAGAAAAGGATCACCAGCTCATGCAACATATTTCAGGCAAGACAAGTGCTAGATACTTAGCAACAAAAGCATTCAATGTCAAACAGGTCTAGAAGACTTGCAGTTTTGAGTCAGAAAAGCACCAGAGCATCCTTTGGGATACTGACCTAAGAGTACAGAATCTATGAATGTATTGCAGATGGACTGGATTGTGCAAAAATTACTTTGGTGGAGCTGAAGCAAGATCTTGCTGGCCTAACATGAAAAGCAGCACCCAGCTTTTCACTGAGCCCTTACACTTACTCCTCAGCTGTGCTTTACCCAATATAACACCTTGACTGATGCAATTGCATATCAAGAAATGAAACCAAGTTCACATGCTAGGCAGCAGCCTGAATCTTCATCTTTCGAACCCCAAGCTATTTTGTTGTTCGTACCTAGGCTTTGACTAGAGTTGTGAATAGGTGGCCCAGCCTTGCAAATCCTGTTTTGTCCCGAGTAGGAGAGGCCTTTGAATCCCAGCACTGCTCATCCCGCCCTGTCTTACAAAGACAACTGGGGAGAATGGGACAGAAGCATCCAAAGGGAGAAACCCACAGACTGCAAAGAGCTTGGAAGAGCAAAGCAAGCCCTTGGGGTCACATAGCTTTGTGACTCAATGAAACAGCCTCTTGCCATCACTCCTATTTGCTGCATGTGCTACACATGGGAAAAGACCGCGTGAACTGCCAAAGGCAAGGTACACGCACTGCCTGCAGCATGGCCAGGCACAACTCTTCCAGCAGGTTACATACTCCATCCCCAGGCCTTGGATTTCCTTAACACAGATCTGCCCTGCAATTTCTAAGGGCCCTTAGCATCACTGGTAAAGTTACAGCCTTTTCCATCACCTTCTACCCCCTATGCACTAAGCAAGATGACAGAATGCACTAGAACTTCCATGTCCATAGCCTATACCAGCCACAGACAAAAACTGCAATTCCCATCACATCTTAGAATGAAATTTCTACTTAGAAACACCTTAAACCATCTTCCACAGCAGTATCAAGGCCCTGCCTCTGTCCAGCTCAAGCTGGCTACCCTCATGAGCAGAGCTGACCAAATTTCATCATCCAAGCCCCCCATGGTGGTCCAGTGAGGTGAGTTACCCCAACTCCACATACTCCACCTAACTGTGGCCCAACTTCTGTTTTCTCTAAAGGAAGTAAAAACGCTCTGTGTTGAGACACAAAGGCTCCCCACTACCCAAGTGGTATCATGCTCCTGCCCCAGGTCCCAGCTGTACATATGGTTTAGGAGAACAGGGTGTCTTATTCTTGGAAAAACTCCCTAGCTCCTTTATTTTGAATTAAGTGCAGCCCATCAACCATATCATGCGTGGACCAAGAACCCAAAAGTCAAACTGGAAGAGGTCTGAGTGAAGACCTCAGCTGCTCATGGAAACAGCTGCATCCCATTTACCCAAAGTCCTGCTCTAAACTAGACTCATCACTGAGGCAGACACACACACTTGTCCTCTGAGGAACTCTTTACCTCTCATAGGGCAGGACATCCACTGACACGCATGTCACATTCTAATGGCTGAAACATCACAGCAGTGATTGCTCTCACAGAATGCCAAATATGTTGCAATGCTAGCCTGATTTCTTCCGTGGGCCATTCTCTTAGTGGTAGTACAAGACATGGCAGCTTGGCACCCCATTGTCCTGCCTGTACAACCTACTAAGCCCCCCTTGGTAGGTGGTGGCAGAGCTGTGCCGCTGTCTACTGCAGTACACCAAGGTGTGCCCTGCCGTCTGCTGCAGGGATCAGACACACTGCTTGGCAGGGGTGAGGGGCCATGAGGACATCATCACCTCCCACTGTCTGAGCACAGCGTAGAAGAGACATTATTTGAAGAGACAGAAAATCACAAAGAGCTGCGAGCCGATGAGTCACAGAGGCATATGTTAGCTGATATTTTAAAAGGCTTCAGAACAAAAAAAAAATAGGTACATGAAAAAAACAGATCCTCAACCTGTGTCAGTCCACAATTTCCACTGAAGCTGCTGAGCCACTGATCTGCAGCAGCCAAGACTGACATGGTATGTTTTGGGAAGTTGTTATGCCAAGTAATCATGCCAGAGCTTTGCATTTTCAGTGAGGCTCCACCCCATAACTGCTCATGGGAAGAGTCGGGATCATATCCCAGGCAGGCTGTTTTCCAGCTACTGTCACTTGAGGACTGGAGATAGTGTTCTCTGTTTCTGGAGAAAGGTCTGTTTCTTAAGGGAGACACAAGTGTTCTCCAAATTGCAAGGGAAATATCTTGGTGAAAATAGCATTAAATATTCAGGGCCCAACCCCTCTCAACTGCTCAGCTTGCATCTTTTACTCACATTCAATTCACATGAACCACCCTCCACTTGCAAGCTAAACAGAATTTTATTCCTTCAGCATTTATATGCAGGTCAGCAGCTGGGTAATGCTGCAAGTGCCCGTTGTCAATTCAGATTCACCACCTCTCTAAAACTATTTTCAAGATACAAAATGAGAAAAGGCTTAGTTTGGGGTCTACAGAACTTGACTTGCCATCTATTTGAGCAAGAAGGAGCATGAGAGCATCCAATAGGATGCTGAGGACAAGGGTCCTCCCAGCAGCTGTTTGAGCAATGATCAGTGCCATTGGGTTCCTCTCAAATATTTACTCTACAAATTCTGGATCTACTAACCTTGGCTTAAGTCTTGGACTATTTTTAGAAGCTTCAATAAAGAGCAGTCATCCAGTGGTGTGCTTTACACTTCCCATTTTAGACATTACATCCTCAGCCTGAATGTAATCACCAGCGGAGCTCTTCAAGGTCAACTCATATTTCAGACATTGCACTACTCCATTCCACCTTTGCCCTGACGTCTCACCAGACGTGTTCCAGGAGCCGGTGTCTTTCAAGTTGACCGCAAAAGGTCAACTCCCTACTCACCCGTCTTTGGAGAGGTGATGCCGGAAGAAGTCGTTGGCTGCCAGTTTGATAGCCTTTTCTGGGGTCACCAGAGTCAGGTTCACTGCAGCCCCTGGGCAAGAAAAAAGGCCATTGGAGAATGAGAAAAAAGGAATTGTTAAGTGGGTCTTTCAGGAATGTGTTGTAACTTCTGCTCAAAACAAACGACAGATGAAAGAGAGCTCCCACTGCACCAAATGGATTTAGAAATAAGAAACACCCCTGAAAATTAATAGGATTTCTGCCTCCCAACACTTTGGGTTTATGAAAGTATCCTCAGATGTGTTTCTACTCCATTTGCAATACATATTTTGTAATTTCTTTAGCTTCACTACTTCCTCCCATTATGTATACAGGCACACTCTTCTCCCATCTAAGGATGCGTTCCTAGGAATTCAGAAGGATGCAGATCAATCCTTCAAAAAAGGAGTACGAGTTGGATTAATAACTTGTCCCAACTCCTTTGCAAGTATTTTGTAAAGCTGAGAGGCAAAAGCCCCTCTGCCCTACCTTCTCACTAATGTCTCTGCTCCCTCCCTCCCCAGGAAACACCAGAGCACCTTGCTTACCAGGCAGCCCAGAAAAGGCAGAGCCACTGAAAGACCTGGACGCTGGTTGAAGTCACCTGGTTCATCTGCACAGAAGTCAGCCAGCTCTAGACCCTTAGAATAAAGTGGCTTCCCTAGTGTATCACCACTTGGTGTCACTCCTAGAACAGCCACCGTTGAAGCGGCTTGTTGTCCACCACAAGCTGCAGCCTGCAGAAATTGCCCTTTGAGCTCCACGGCATGGCTTGCTGGGGGACCTGGGGTGTAAACAAGCCTTGGCTCCACCCCTGCCGCCCACTACCACCCGCTGGAGTGCCCTTTTGTCAGGAGCAACAAACAGCAAATCCCTCTATTGTGCCTGCCACAATGAAAGGTCTACGTGGCCTGGCCAGCTGCTCTGGGCCATGAACACTGGCATTAGTGCAACACAGTGGCTGGGAGGCAGCTTCCAAGCTGCCCTGGGGGAAATGGGGTGAGGGAAGGGCCAGTCCCTTCCCAGTATACTGGGTTTTGCACTATTATGGTAGCACTCCAGAATATTCTCCTCCATTTAAATCTTATGGCTCAAAAAGTCCTCCAGTGGATAACCTCAAGGTCTCCCTGCCTGCACTGAAGCACACCGAGCTCCAAGCCCCTCGATGGAGTTACACTTGAGACTTGCTAATGGCCTATGAACACCTTTGCAAGAATAAACACAAATACAGGCATTTATGCTTGCAGTTGAGATTTAAACAACTTGTCCCAAAGATTCATTTTCCAAAGAGAAGCAGCCAGAGAATCCTGCATCCCCACTAGGCTCCAAAAAGCTAGTATGGTTCATTTTCATCACCTCTGAACACAAGCTGACAAGGGCTGTAAGGGCTCAACACACCTAAAGAAAGGCAACTCAATCTGTTGCTCAGGATGGACTCTCCTCCCTTTAAAAATGGAAAGACAAAGGTTTAGGGGGACTTTCCTAAGATTAGGAAGCTAAGTTGCAACTGGGACTCCTGGGACCAGTACAACTGAGACCAGAACACAGGAATCCTTGGCTCTGCATCCTCTGCTCAGAAGACACATCTCCACCATGCAAGAAATTGCAGCAAGAAAAGAGAGAGATTTTGCTGCACAGGGCTGAGCAGCCCAACACATCTTCCCCCCTTTCAGCTCCCATGTTCAGATTTTGCAGAAAACACAGAGTAATGCTACGTTGTAGCCAGCCAAGCCAATGCATTCTTTCCACACTGGCCATGACATCCAACAAATGCCATCATCTTTTACACGAGACAAATTAACTAGCAGGCAGCAGGGCAGCACTCTCACACTCTTGGGTTTTTGCAAACTTTTTAGTGCACCAGTGATTGCACTGCTTCAGTTTGATGTTCTTCCTATACTATTATGTCCCCCCCACCAGGGCTCTTGCATGTGATGAGAAGCCTCACAGCCATGACCCTCCTGCTCTACCTCAATCTTTTAATGTCAGTTATATCAGGATCTACAAAGCAAATCCACAGAGCCTAATTTTTAAGTTGAAGTGGCTACCCATGAAGTGTTTCCTCAAATGCCAAGTTGAAGATAATTTCAGCCCCACTCTCAATGGCTAGAAAGTACAACGCCTGTACACATGCAGCATGAACAACTACTTCCTTGGAAAAACAAGGAAAGGAAAAAGCATAAACCAGCTACTCTAACACCAGTGCAAAGGGTTCACTGAAAGAAAGAAAAACTCCAAACCATCAAGCAAGAAAGGCACTCAAGAAGTATGCTTCCACATGCCAACCTCCTTCAAGAACCAAGAGGCTTTCACAGAAATTTCTCCTTCAATTGCAAATAAAGCAGAGGGTAAAAACACGCAATATACAGGAAAAAAAAGTTAATGAACCAGGGTTTTCTCCTACATCTTTGATATTTTCAGTAAAGCTGCTTAGCAGAGAATGGATAATCCCTGTCCTCAATAATCCATAACAGCTTCAATTCACTGAGGAGGAGAAATTAGACACTTCAGCTGCTGCCTGTATGCTTTCTGCAGCGTTTTCTATCTTTTACAAAATCTCAGAGCTCTTCAGTTATACCCATGCCAATGAGTATTTCCCTAATTAAAGCCAACCCTGGCCTGTAGGCAACTCTGCATGTACCAGAAGCAAAGACAGACAACAGCATGGAAAAATAAATAGCAATCATTAAAAACCACTTTGAAAACAAGTAATAAAGAACGAAATTAACTAAGGGCAAAACCAGTTGTTTGCCAACTGAACTTCTAAATGCCTTCTTCTCACTGAGCTTTGGGTTTTGTTATTAAAACACATTTCTACAGAAGCCCTTACGCACCACCAGCAACCTACATAACAGGGGGATTGAGTCATCCCCAGTGCGGCACTGGGACACGTGGCAGGTATTATTAGCAGAGAGCAGGGAAGGCTGCCACACTACTGCAGATAAATTGCAGCTACCCTCCAAATGTCATCAACAGCAGAGGGCACTTCCCCAGCCAGATCCAGGCCTTCAGCTCCTGCCAGCAAGGCTGAACAGTTGGTCTTCAAGCAGCAGTGGGATTACCCAGGACATGTGCTGGGATCTTTAGATGGCTTCTGGACGGACTGTAGCAGGGAGCTGAGAGAGCATCTCTCCAAGGTCCCCTACCACTGATGCCCATGGGGTCCAGGAGCCCACAGGCACTATGGATGCATTCGCTCAGCATCATGTCTGAAGGCAGCACACCATCATTCCCTGAGAATAGACAGGGCTAGACAGCTCCCCCCAGCTTTGAGGGACTACTGCTACCTAGATGTTATGGGAAAAAACATTAGGGGAAAAAACTCTTCTTCCTGCCCCAAACAAATTCAAGAACTTCACAAAAATGTTGGGATTGCCTTATACATCACACAGTTTGCCATGGACTACTCATACAAAGCAAGGACTGTCTGTCCACACACACCCCTTAAGAGGTGTTTTGCAGAAAAGCATCCTGCAAGCTCAAGCCTCTTTCGAGTCCACACTGTGGAGTTTTGAATCGCATGTGAAGGAACCCTGAAGTCACACAGTGGGAATGGCTGTACCCAAACAGACCCCTTCTGTCTTCCAACTGAGGCCAAGTGATCTGCAGGGACAACCAATGTGCTTGTGACTCCTCCATGGGGAACAGCAGCTGCCACTTTAGCACATTAACATATAATCCTCCCAATTTCAGCTTAAAGGCTACAAATAAGAGCTTCTGAGTCATTTGGCAAATTCTGCTGGGGAACTGGGACAGATGGAGGGAGCAGGAACCAATCCCACCATCTGATTTCCATATTTCCCCGTCCACAAGGCTGAGACATCTCTTTACCTTCTTTCCAGAAAAGTACTCACACATTCTTAATGCATCTGGGATGTATTTCACCCACCAACCCTTTCCCTGAGAGTGAGGAAAGAGCTGCTAATGTCAGCTCACAGAACTGAGGCACAGGACTCACCTTCACACCTTGACCATGCCAAAATACCTATGAATTTCTGGAAGGAACAGGAGCTATTCAGAAAAGCCCTCCTCCAAACAAGCTCCCCATTTAATAGTCAGAGGTGACAAGTAAATTCAAGCCACTATCCAGTCCAGGGAACAGACACAGGGACATGGACCAAGCTGACCAGACTCATTATAGCTGGGAAAAGCAAGAGGTACACAAAACCCTCTGCGCCCTTTGAGATTTCTGCTTGGGAGTGACAAGTGGCCTGGTGATGCACATCCCCTCCACCACCCTATGCCTTACACAACTCAGCTGTCTCTCCCAAAAGCCCTGATGGGTCCTACAGTCTCTCCTGTAGGTTTCCCTGAACAGCTTCTGCCTTCTGCTCCCCACCAAGCAGCCTGCCACTGCATATTTACAGCCAAAGTTAATGCAGGCTCCATTCCTGGCTAGGAACACAGAAGCAGCCAGCTTCTGGAAAAAATCAAAGCGGAACACGTCACTGCTAGCATTGAAGATGGAGCTTGCCAAGGTTCCTCAGGGTTATTTGTCTTGTTGCCTGATCCCAGGAAAGCTCGGGCAAAGCAGCCAATCCATCCCCATCATCCATCACACTCCCCTGAAACACCCACCAGCAAGTTGGGCAAGAGATGCTGCCTGAGCAGCCAGTGCCGGCTCCTAGGCCGGCCAGCCACAGTGTCTGTGTTTCCTTAGGAGCTCTGGAAGAAGCAGCAAGAGACGCTACACATGCCAACAGCAAGGCGCCAGCACTTCCGGACTTCCGCTTGGAAAGACAAAGAGCAGGGACTCACTTAATTATAGCAGTACTTTAATCAGGCTTTATCGGTGAATGAGTGCCACAAAGAATGCTATCTGAGCACCTCAGATAAAAACTGCATATGAAGGCAACTGACTATCAGTATACAAAACGAACCAGACCTCAGTGCCAACTAAGTCAGTCGGATTGTGCTGAGAGTCAAGAAGGTAATCCGTATTTGCTTTCCTCTGCTACATATAAAGTCAGAATTTGCCCTGCTCTCCTCAAAATCTTCAAAAACTTCCACGGATTTTGTGTTTAAACTATAAAAGGTATAATGTCAGCTGAGGAACTCACTGCTGCAACAGACAGCCTAAGCTAAGGAGCCAGGAAATTTCCAGCAGGTCAGCACACAATGACCAAACGGCTGAAGCTCCACTGTGAGCCAACCTCTGATTTTCTTAGCACCCCAAGGGAGTTCTTTTCTGGGGGCAGGTTATTTTTAATTTTTTTTTTAATTGCTGCTTGTCTTAATACTTGAACAAGGCACTTTATCATGCTTGAGAGACAGGAGGCCCGACCATGTTGGTGGTGGGCTTTGACATAAACTAAATCATCAACTGCAAAATAAGACACTTCAAGAGTTGGTTTGCTACTGCTCTTCTGGAAAAAGTTACCATGCCCAAGCTGGGAAACAAACACAGAGAGTCCTGACACAAAGTCCAGCAGCTTCACTTAAACTGCTTGTACAGTAAATGGTAAGGTTTAACACCATGGGGAGGACTGAAGCCCTCAATGATGGATAGCTGAGCAGACAACTGCACAGAGAAGGTTATTTTCAGAAACAGCTGCAATGTTCAACCTCTTAGGATATTGCTAGGTTATTGCTTTATATGCTAGAGAACAGAGCTTTTCCTCCCACTTACGCACCAGTGCTTCCAACGCAAAAGCTGTGCTGCGCCTGACTCAGCTTTACTTACCTCTGTACATGCCAAAGTAGCCTTCCGACCGAATTGTTTTAATGAGGCAGTCAGACCTGCAAACAAAACAGAGATGAACCACAGGAGCTCAAAGGTGGGTGAGAACAGAGAAAAACAAAGCAAATTTCTTGGAGTGGTTTCCATTTACATTCTGTCAGCAAAACCCTGAGCTGGGACGGGAACTGCGTCAGCCTCTGAATGTGCCATTGTTGAGGCCTGAGTCCAGTTTCAAACCCTAATTCACAGGGGCTTTGAAACCCCCGGCTCACCCTGCACGCGCTGTCTGCTTTCTAGAAACACAAAAGGGAAAAGTGTCACTGCAAGGGCTGTTTATCCAGGGTCCCCTGTGGCAAATGCACATGAGATACTCTAACAAGCAGATCCCCATGTATGCATTTTTACATCCAGCTCTGAAAAGGAAATAAGGGGGGCCAAAACCCCCCATGCTGGCTTGTTTGACTTATTCCGTGAAATCTGACACAAGGCACACACACAAACACTAGATGACCTGAACACTCAGTCATCTGTGGCCTCCCACGCAGATTAAAGCACTTACTTTTAACACATCAGGTCCCAGAGCAGGCAGCCAGCACTCAGGCTCTTGCCCTGGGGAGAGCATGGCACGGTGCCGTGCTCCAAGGGGAAAACTGTCACCTTCCTTGTTGTGAATACATTCATTGCAAATGGGAAAACTGTGCAGAGTGCTGGAATGGCTCAAAGGCTTTTGAAGGCACAGACACACACTCAGCAAACCCAAAGGCGCAGCTCAAGAAGGCAGCACAGATCCCCTGGCAGAGTTTCCCTCTCTGGACCACAGGTGCACGAAGCCTGGATGCTGGCTGAAGGTGGCTCTAGGGTGTTTGGTAAGGGACAGGTACTTCTATGGCCATAGGTGAAGAGAGAGGTGCAAATGCATGTATGCATACGTAATTTAAGGACCAAAAGGTTCTTTTAAGCAGTAATAAGGGAAGTGTGGCTGACGAAATCAAGAATCTATTTTTAAGGGATCTGGCAACACAAGGAATAAACTTCATGTCTGCTCTGTAGTAGTGCTGAGGTGGAAAACACTGTTCTAGGGTACCCTGCGTTATTTGTAAAGAGCCCATCCTGCATTGCTGCCAGTCACGGCAATGAGTTGCCCCTCTCTGCTGGGATTCCCCACATCATTTGGGATCTCATCTTTCACAGACCCCACCCCAGCTCCTGCACCTTGCGCACACCCAACTCCTTCTTTAGAGCAGCTCCTCCAACACATTTGCAAGCTCCAGAAATCTCAGTGCACCTTTCTCCTATCCCTCCCATTAAGTTCTTCCACCGCAGTGCTCAAGACAAGGCATTTTTCCTTGAGCCAGTGGTGCTGCTTTGAACAAGCTGTGGCTGGGAAGGGATTGGGAAGAGCTGCCCCCCATCATACTCATGCAGCCCTGCTGCCTCACCATGCTTGCATGTCACTTCCAGCCCCATGAGCTGCAGCAAAACAAGGTGCAGCCAAGGCCATGCCCAGCTCTTTTCTCTTCCTGGAAAAGGGAGCCAATAGCCAACTAAAATGATATATAACACACCTGGGGCAGGGCAGCCCAAAATACCAGCTATTTCCAGCCCTCAGGACTGCTCCAAAGTGTCCTTGGCTCTTTCAAGTGAAAGGTTCCCCTGATGCTAAAGGTCTCTTGAGCTGAGCAGAAGCAAGGCATGCTATCTAAAAGTAAGACAGCAAAATTCTTAATGAACTAGCTGTCTTTCTGGGTGTTCAGCAGACACCTTTGAGATCTGGTATTGATGGGTACACAGTATTTTCAGAAAAATAAGACCCTGTAACTGGGCAGCCTTTGTTAGGAAAGCTCATCCTTTCCCCTTCTTAGAAGAAGCCAGCTCAAATATACAGGGTAAATCCCATGTATTCCTTAACAGTGCCTCATCCCACAGCAATTCCTGGCTATGGAGCAGATCTATGCTCGCTTGCTGGTGAATAAAAGCCTCTCTCCTACTGAGCTCCCCTCCAGGGACAAGGCATCCTGGCATGGAGTCCCAAGGGGAGCCAACAAATTCTCCATCCTGCCCATAACTCCTGTTGCTGCCACCTGTAAGGTCAGGGGGATAAGTGATCCTCAGGGAGGGGATGTAATCTGCAGCAGCAGCAGCAAACAACCAAAAGGAAAGGCAAGGCAAGATGGGAAGCTGCATCCTGCCAGCAGGCCTGGGCACACAAACAATGTAGGGGGCAGAGAGCATGGGAACTGTCAAGGGAAGCACCAGAGCCTACACCCTAAGCTCATGCATGATTACATGTCATCAGTTAGAGCAAGAAGGCACAGAGACTAAAACCATCAACATACAGAGCATTTCCTTCCTATCCCCACTCTGCCTCAAATTCTAAACAAAGTGGCAGGGGGACAGGACAAACCCCATCAGTCCCGTCCCAGTCCCTTCTTCCCCCTCAATGGCACCAGTATTTTGGAAAACTAAGGCCTGTGTCTGGTTCCTAGGGTGAACCATCTTGTGCTGTGTGGTGTGCATTCCCACAGCAGACTCACAGCCCTCTGAGTCCAACACAAACTCCAGGGGAATTTGGTGGCTGGATATACTCATGCCTTCTTTTCCTACAGCCTGCAGCACTTGAGGTTTTTTTGGACACAGGACTGCTGGGGTAACTACAGCATGTGTCACCTAGTGATCCTTCAAAAGGTCCACACACAGCGCTCTAGATTGGGAATGGGTGACTGCTTCATCTTTTCAAAACTGACACAGCAAAGGAAGGATCTCCAATACCAGAGTGATGGAAATAGAAGATGGGCAGAAATTCTCTTATGCACCTGACTGCGGCTCAGCAGAGAACCAAACAGGACTCCCTGTGGTTTGGTCCTGAGCTCTGACAGCAGTGAACACTCTGCTCCGAAGCAAGGGATTCAAACAGGTGTGCCCTCTGCAGAGATCTCATCTGCTCAGCTCAGCAGCCTCAATAGCTGCTCTTGTTTGGATTATCTGCTCAAGCCCAGCTTGGTTCAAGATTGTCCCCTGGCTTTCCTGAGGACAGTCCAGTTCCTAGAAATGCTGAACTCACCTGAAAGAGGTAAGAAAGAGGAAGGATTCCCTGCCAAAAGCCCCGAGGGATGTTGCCCATGCAGCTGGTACTCACAAGCTGGTGTACATCCGCTGGCCATTCTGCTGGTTCTGCAGGCGAGTTTTTGCCAGGTCAATGGGAAAAACACAGGTGACCCCAATCAGCCCAGCTATCCCTCCATTGATCAGCTTGGCAGGTAGACTGTAAGAGGATGAGATAAACAGATGTCTTAGCACTGGGTAACATCAGGGAAGAGAAAGAGGAAAGAACTGATCTCTTTTGCATGACCAGAGGTAAGACATCACTGTGAGACAAGGCCGTCCCTCTCCAGCACAAAGGGAGCCCCAAGGCAAAGCTTGGCTCCTGCTGTATAAACAGGGGAGGTGGGGAAAGCAGCACACACCATCAGGAACAATCACTGCTGAGTGGAGTAGAGCCAAACAGCTAGCCCACACACTGCTAAGAGCAAGGAAAGACCCCGTTCCCCAGGACCCAAGGGTTTCTTGTTGTCCCAAGAGGAGAAAACACAGAGTGCTGGACCATCTACCACATGGACAGCCTTTAGTTAGGGCCAGATGGCATCCGAGCCAGCAGGTTTACTGACAAATGCTTTCCTGCACCACAATCAGATACGCAGCTAATGAGAGGTTCGTGACATGTCAGCTGTTACCATCATGCGGGAACGAGCCCGGCACAAGCGCCCAGCTGGCAGCCAAGGAGCAGACGGCCACAGCCACAGGAAACTGTTTCCAGACCCACCGCCCAGGGCGAGGGGAACACACACAAAGCAGTAGCCTGGTGAAACCACCAGACTGGCAGCCTGCACGGCCGCAGATGCGGAGACGTGAGCTCATTCATACCTCTTGGGGAAATCAAAACCTGGCTGGCTGCATGTGCTTCCAAAACGCGGGCCTTTTTCCACTCGCCCTTGTGCTCCCACGGGGAATTCTTGCAAGTGGCACTGAGTGAAAGCCAGATCAGCTAAACATGAGTTCCCAGCAAATTCAATTAAGAAAAATGTCCTGCACTTATATGCTCAATAAACCACTGCACGCAGAGACAAAGGAAGCCTGTTTGAGTCAGCTCCGTTCAATAAAGCACAAGATATGGCTCCCTGAACACAGGATGTGTTGGATATTAAACAGAAGGCTGACAGCAGTCCTAGATTGCAGCTGGCAGAGCCAGCCATGCCTAGTCCTCCCACAGGGGGAACAGGCATGCTGCCTTTCATGATGGGGATGTGCTGCTCTGGATGGGGGTACAGACTGCATTACCCTTTGGAAGCAGCAGTGGTGAAGATGGCCATGGCATGGTGGGGTGAAGCCCTGCAAACATGTTCCCCCCAACAGCACTGCAGAGCACTCTGCATCAAGGGGCAATTGCACAGAGGATCATTAAGCGGCCATGCTTGAGGAAAAGGCAGGATATGGAGCCTCATGGTTTCAACCTGAGGTCTCCCTGAGGGAAGCAGACAAAAGAGGGGTGGAAAAAAAATTGAAGTCTTTGTCCACTAGTGCTAAGCATGATCTTGACACCCCAGGAATTTTCTTTCAGCCTCTGCTGTCCTGCAGCCAAAGCTCTTTCCTCCTCAACACCTGCACCAATATAACACACACTGAGCCCCAGGGCTGGCACAGCTGGAAGAAGAGGTGCCAAGGACAGGCAGACAGATCTGAGCTCAGCCCACAACTCCAAACAAGACAGTGTTAAGATTAAATCAGGCACAGTAGGTTAGGAAAGCGGGCCCAAATCAATGCATGAGCTCACTGCAGGGCCAGGCTGCAAGATATCACCAGCTCATGATTCTGTTGCCTCAGGGATCTTTGCACCACAGTCTGAGAAGGGAACAGATTTGCCTGCAAACTCCTACGCTCAACTTGTTCTCAGGACATGGGGCAATTTCAAACAGTAAGCTTCACATCACGGTGCCCTTCTTATTTAACCCACAGTCACACTGAAAGAGGAGGTTAGAGACCAGATAAAAGCATGTCAAGATAGAGGCACTATTGGGAAGGAAGGTATTTCAAGACAGGATCACCTCAGTCTCCCCAGTTTCAGCTCTGAAGTCACTGCTGGCAGGTCACAGACTGTGAGGCACAATGAGTGCCCCTTTCCATCCTCAGCACTGTCATCACTTCTCTAAGTGCCCTTGAAACACCCAGGGCAGACTTCTCTCAACCTGTTCCAACAGTGAAATCATCACAGGGTTTATATCAGGTGGGAGTAAGACACAGACACAAAGATCTTACCTGCTGCTACTGTAAGTGCAAGAGACTCCCCAGTTTCAGCACAGACCCCAGCAATAAAGGGGAATAGTCTGATGTGCCTGGGCAAGCCAAAAATTTAGGCAATGTGCACTGCACAGGGCCTCTCCCTCTGTCTGTGCGTGAGAAACCCTTGCTCAACAACACCATCACACCTGAATCCAAGTATCCAGGTTCCCCCATGCACACGGCAGAGGGAGACTAGTACAGATGGACTATGGGGCAGTATCTGGTGAGACGCTAAGTTCCACATGCACTGAAATACGATGCCCTTGATCTCACTTTGTATCAAACCACTGCTGTTGATATTAGTCTTTTGCCATCAATCTTGTTCTACTAAGGAGTGAGAGATGCATACTGCAAGGAGAGAGGGGTTTGCTAGACACTCCTTGGCTTGGCTGCCTGTGACTGCTGCAGACATGTGGTCACATAGACTAGGGATGACCAAAGTAGGAGAGATGAGGATTTGAGGCACAGAGAATGTACCTGAATAAAAAGCTTCTTCCCTTGTGACTAAGTCATCCCACTTTTCACGTCAGCACTCTCTGCTCTCTCATGGGATAAGAATCCACTGTGCTTGGTCTCTCTGCCCTATTTACCTTCTGCACAGCTACTGCCTCTCACTACCTACGTGTGCAGGGCTTAGTGAAACAGGGACAACACAGGTCAGCATGCAAATAAAGCCATTTGCTCAATTTAACACAAGACTGGATAGAAGGGCATCCCAGTTCTCCTCTTCTTGTGCTCCTCCTCAGCCCTTTTAACTAGTCTCAGTAGTTAACAAGCTGCTGTTCACATTGCCAAGAGCACATCGGAGGGGCCAGGGAACATCTAATAGGACATGTCTCCTCTTCCTTTGAAATATCAAGCTTCAAATGGCCACGGACATCTGGTCCTTTTACTCTGCTGAGGCTGTGAGGCACATACACCTGTCAGGCTCCATGGAGGTGAATCTCAGCGTGCCCTTCATGGTGTGCAAGAACAGTGCCAAGTGCACTCCAAATGCAGTAGCCGATGATGGGCATATCTAGGCACATGAACACTTCACAAGGCTGTCTTACTATCAGCACAGCTCAGGACTGCTCACATTTGCACAAGACAGGCATACAGGAAGATATCCTAACCATGGTAAACGCTAAGAAGGGCCAGCCCTCTTGCCTGCAGCGTTCAGGCACTGTCAAGTCCTGGCCCTCTGTCACCAGGTTTCATTAATCACTGACTCCACCTGCCCTGAGCTGGTAACCTGGAAAAGTAGATGCTAGAAAAGCATCTCAAAAAACCTCACAGGAATCCCACAGCATGTAGGAGTCACTTATCCAGGGCAACTTTGTAAGCAGCAGGAAGTTAAAACTACGTGCAGGATTGTGCAGATCCATCTGACACAGCTCTTAGGAAGCTAGAGGGCAAAAACTGTCTTTCCCAAAAACTGTCTATCCCAATTCATTTCCAGGGAGGACTCAAATTAAGCCTTTGCATATGCCAGGGCTAACGCTCTAAAGTTCCCGCTGTGTACTTAAGTGTCACTAATCATTGTTGGTTCTTCATGTTCCTGCAAGCACTCAAGCACTGACTGGCTTTAAAAGGGCACAAGGCTATGTGGACTTTGTAATTACAAGCGCTGCATCCTTGGCTGGTCAAGGAGCTGGCTTTGCTCCTTTGGTGCCAGCAGCTGAAGTCAGCAGGTCAAGGTGACCTTTGAAAGAGGAAGCAAAAAGGAAAAGACATGTGAAGGATAATAATGCAGAGAGTAGAAAGACCAAGGCAATGAGAAAAAAGAACTGAAGAAAGAGGAGATGTGACATCATGGCAGAGACAGAAAATAAGAGAAGGTTGAAAAAAAAACATAAAGAAAAGATAAAGAAAGGAGAAGAAGTCAGAACTGTTTAAGGCTGGAAGAGATGATCAGGTGATTACCTCCAACCTCCTGTATCCAAAATGGAAATAAGCTTGAAAGACTTTAGAAGAAAAACCTAAAGCACAACCAACAACTCAAAAAAATTTTTAAAAGTTACCTGATCTGTTTATCAGCCATTTAATTCAAACTTGTTCTTGTTAAGAAATGAATCCGTTCCTTCAAATTGTTCTTTTTCAGTCACGTCCTTTTCACTTCAGTTTCTTCCTGGGAAAGGACAGAAAGACACCAAGGACACAAAGTTGAGACACTTACACTCTTCCTGAAGCTCAGGTGCTACTGAGCAGGCTGTAGGGTTAGGCCAGCTGAGAAACAAGTGACTTAAGGGAGCACCTGATCTCCTCAGAGAGGAGACTGAGCTCCAGAGGGAGCCTTATAAATGTGTGTGTGTATATAAATATACAGGGACATATGGAGGGAAGAGTTGCCAGAATCATCAGGCTCTAGCAGCACGTGAGGAAGGGCAGCAGCCAGGCAGGGCACAAGCTCTGCCCAGCATCCAGGACAGCAGTGTCTGTCACTTCTCTCAAACTCCAAGGAGTGTTTCGCACCACACCATGTGGATCCCCAACCCACTGCAGGTCCACCCAGCCACCCCAAGACAATCACGTGTCATTACAAGACTTGTTCAGCACTTCCCTCCAACACATACAGGCTGTTTGTAAAGGACAGTCTTCAAAAAACTGCACTTCCAGAGGTTATTATCCTTCCTCTATTTCCAAGCCCAAAGAGAGAACCCATGTTCAGTCTTGTGCCCACATTGTCTTCTAAGCAGTGTCTGTCCCTCCTCAAGCTATTGATGGGACTTCACCCTTTTTGGCCCACTCCTTTCAGCTCAGCTGTGTTGGCACAGCAGTGAAGCTTCAAGACTGCAGAAACCAGTTTTCTCTAAGACTTCTAATTGCTCCTGTGTAATGCGAGCTAGTAGAAGTTGCCACACAAAGAAATCTGGGCACTGGAGAAAATTTCAGAAGCAGCCACAACTCTGAGCCTTCTGGAGACATCCTCGCCTCCTCACCTCCAGCCTGAGAATCAGATTCCCTATGCTTTCATCAGGTATATCAGCAACACTCAGGCAACTTCTTCCCTCTTGCCTTCGACCTGCCATTTGGATGGTGAGCCAGAAGCAGAGCACAAACCTTTGCCCTTTGCCTCTGGAATGAAATTTGCCCCTTAATTGCAAACTTCCTAAGTCACGCAGAATCTCACATACAATAAGGTGACACAGGCTGACACTTCTGCTCTGGAGATACAACCTGAGTCCCAGAGCATTCCTGAGAATAAGAGGCCCCTGAAGGTGTAAAGAGCTAGCGATCATGCAAACAAGTATGGGAAGGAGTTCAGCACTGACCTGCTCCCCCTCCCTGTTACATCAAGTGCCAAGGATAGGACAGCATGAAACCATTTGTACAGTCTCACTCTCGGATGACATGAGACTGAAACTGTCTTTTCTGGAGTCCCACATGCAATTAAAGCTGTGAGATATCAGCACACGGATAGGGAAATGGGCTCCTCTTAAAACACTGCACACAAACCTCACCCTCTGCACTACAGTGTTAAATCTTCCATGACCCCTCTTCGGACAGTTTACCTGATCTCACCTTATCTGTGGACACAGACCTTAAAAATCTCCAGATCAGCTAAGTCTGCACTTTCCAAGTGAAAATCACTTCCACCTTTCATTACGTATGCTTTCATATGCACGTCCACAAGAGCAGTTTGGTTTAGGTCAATCTAATTTTCTACCAATTTAACCAGAATATAGGCAGATCAGTTGTTGAAAGCCTGTAACCCTGGCATAAACAAGCCTTGAGCCACAAAAACTCATGAGACATGATAATGTCTACACCCTCAACAGGATATTTGTGTTTATTGAGGCAGCTCTATCAAAATACATGTACTGAGTGGTCCTGATGGCCTGCACCAAACTCTGGCAAAACTTCCCCCTTGTTGTCCCTGCTGTACCCTTTCCTGCAGAGAGGCATTCAGGAGGCCAGGCACCCATCACAAAGGGCAACACCAAGAAAAGACAGCAAGGCTGGCAATATTCACCACTGCTAGGTAGCCAAAAGCGTGAGAGATCAATATGGACACACAAACCCCATAAGGGCTGTTTCTTACCTGATGACACAAGGAGGGTGATGGAGTCCCTCTGCACCAAGAGGGACTTCGGAGAGCTGTGTTTAGCTCTCTCTTCCCTTTTTTCTCTTGACTTTTGGCTTCAGCTGTCTACCTGCCCAGGAACTCTACAGAGCCCTCCCCAGCTGTCCGATCCAGTTGGAAAACTGCTCCTGCTTCCCACCAGGGAACAGACACTCCTGCTGCAGCTGCACAGCAAGACAGGGTAAAAACAACCTTCCTGGGTTTAAAATTGGGCAAAGTTACAAGTTTCCTTGGTGCTGGCTGTACAGCCAGCAAATACCAGGACTAGTATCATCTCCCCTAACAAAAGCCACTCAACTCGTGGACGACCAACTGGAAGCAAACAATGTGATCATTTTACAGCAGACACCAGCACTTGATAACTGTTTAAACAGCACCTGGCACAGCAGAGGCCTTCATGTCTGTGGCCAGGGGATTTTAATGAATTAAGGGATTTTAATGCACTGAAGTGGAAAGCTTATTTGAACTCTGTTTGTTTAAACAGAGCTCCAACAAATGACCATCTGCAAAACAAACCCAAAGTCACTGCAAACTTTTATCTGAGGACTTTACTGTAATCTACAGAACTCCCTAAGTCCTTTAAGAGATGATGAATGATGAAGCCCCCAGTGCTCTGTCCAGTGAGTTTCTGCAGAGAGCCAGATCCCCATCGCTTCCAGGGCAAGAAAATAGCTGCTACTGTCCTACAGTCAAAGAGGTGGAAAACCAGACTGGGAAGAGAATGCCAGTAATTTTATAGGACATTTAAAAAACAACTCAGAACAACTTTATACGTTTAACCTAGAAAGAAAAGAGATTAAGTAACAATCTAAGTATATCTCCCAGAAGCACAGCACTCTCAGGAGCCAAAAGCTGCAAATAAAAGCCGGCAAGCATCTGCAGCCAAGTAGAGGTGTAGCTCCGAGGCTTCCTATGGGAGCAGTGTCAGGGAGCAAGGCTTGCATCTTCCTAGGAAATCTCCCACCAGCACCTGCACTGGGCCAGCAGCACCAAAAAGGTGCCGATGCCTCGGAAAGGCTTTGTATGGTTAAACTTCATGGCCAGGTGGACAATGGCATTCACTGCTGGAACTGGGAATCTGCATGGCACAAGGAGCTGAGGAGCTGCAAGGAAAATGGTAGTGAGTGAGCAGGGGAAACAAGAGCCACCAGAGACTCACCTGAAAGCCAAAAAGGCTGAGCAGCCATCACAGGAGGGGGACTCTAAGTTAAACATCCCATAATTAACAGTGCATGGGTGTATTTCCTTCCTAGAGTGCTGTTAACACAGCTAGGCATGGATTAATGCCCCATTACTTGCACACCAGGACATCCCTTTTACATTTATTAAAATGATTGAGCAAATTAGTTTCAGAGCCACACACATATCACAGCAGAGGGAATCATCTCCATGCTAGGCAGAGAAGCAGTGCAAACAGACCCAAAGCTCACACTGACACGTAAATAGCCCAGGAGCCTCCTCAACCCTGCCTCTCCCTTTTCTCACCTCTCAAAAGCCAGCTCCAGACAGTGACAGAGCAGCCAGACTGGGATACCACAAGGCAAGCCTGGCCAACTCTGAATGTATCTGGTCCTCACGGTCTAATCCACTGGCAAAGCAGTGCTATTTTTTGCCCCTGCCTTGCCATACACCATATACACTTCCCACACAGTAAGGGTTTCTCCAGGCCATCTGC
Organism: Cephalopterus ornatus; assembly: GCA_013396775.1. Classification (NCBI taxonomy): domain Eukaryota; kingdom Metazoa; phylum Chordata; class Aves; order Passeriformes; family Cotingidae; genus Cephalopterus; species Cephalopterus ornatus. Next base: position 174,991 of record VZRE01001482.1, read on the forward strand.
TCTCCTGATCAGCCTGGGACATGGGGCTGAACTCTCAACCTCTGGTTCTCACCTTATCACCTGAGGGAAAAGTGCTTACCAGAAAATCACAGCCCAGTGTGGGGCATGGAGGGGAACACAGACCTCATGTTGTCTCATACCACGTGTCACACCAGCAAGCTTGGACTGGAGATACAGGCACCCAACATCTCTATAAGCCAAGACATCACAGGAGAAGGAATAGGTTAAGCTTACCCACACCTCTTTGACTATGCTCATTGCATTTAGTGCCACCACACTGCCCTATGGATGTGGGTTGCCACCTCTACCCTCAGACGCCACTACTCTACCCAGTCTGACCCTCCTTCTCCCACTCTTCCCCTGACAGGCTGCCAGAGCCACCACTGGCATCCTCCAAGACAGCTGCAGACTCCCAGTCCACCAGCTGCCCCAGTCCTGCCAGCAGCACCCTGCACTCCTCCCAGAGGCCAGCTCTTCGCTTCTGCCCTCTGCCAGGCCTCCCATTTCCAGACTCTCCCCTCCCCAGCAGCTCCACTGCAGCTGACCACATCCTCTCAGGTGCAGAATGTTGGACATGCCAATTTATCTGAGCACACACAAGTTGACGTCTTTAGCAAATGTCAGCGAGTGCTGTGGCCGAAGAAAGCAAACCCTTCTTCTCCCCACACTTAAACATGTGTTCCCATCCCTGATTTCATGCCAGCACAAACATTTGTCCAGAGAAGTCAGGCAAGAATGAGACAGAACTGGAGGCCAGCGCACACTGGGAGCTGTCACTGAAAGCAAATGTCCAAACTACAACCTTGACTTGAGAATAAATAGCAAAAGGGGAAGTCAGGACTCCCTTCCACATACTTTGATTTGTCTTGAGAGCAGGCAAACTCAGGGACAAGTGAGAGAAGCTGATGTCAAGAAACAGGGCTCGGAGGGTGAGAGGAGGGAGTAAAGCTGTGCCAGCATCCGCTGTGTCAAGAGGACACAGCCACGCAACTGCTCATAGTCAGAGAAGGTGGGGGAAGCAATCAGCAACAAATACCTGCTGGGAGAGGAGAAATCCTCTGGGATCAGCACACCACTTTCCTTCTCAGAGCAAATGCATGTGAAGGTGTGGACACTCCGCCCAATTTTGCTAATGATTGAAGCAAAGCTGCCATCGCAATGATTAAGGTTTAAAGAATGCAAAATGGAACTGCAAATATTTCCCGAGAGAAGCTGCTTTCTAGATGTGTGACAGGCACAGAGCACACGAAGGAGTCAGGAAAACTCACCTGGAGAAAAGCTGTCAACTTGGCTCTCCCCTGCTCAGAACATTTTGGGATAGAGAGGTTGGAGGGAACCGGTGTCAGTTCTCTGCTGTTCACTTGCCTTTAGGCACATGAAAGCAGGGACTGACATAAATTTCCGTGCAGAATCAGGCAAGGCATTAGTACTCAAGAAAACAAAGCAGCTCTCAAACACACTGGTGGATGCTCCCCACCCTCCAGCTGTGCAGGGGCACAGCCCCTTTGTACCAATCTGCCACCAGATACATGCCCTGGGGCTGCAGACGCAAACTCACCTGCCTCGTGGTCAGCGTGCTCAACTGTCCCCGTACCACCCCTGAGCTTTGAAAGCATCAAGCCCAGCCAGTGGAGTTTCCCCCCTTGCCTCAGGTGATAAAAGGCCAAAGTCCCCGCGGGGAGGTGCCATGCCAGCCGCCTGCACCATTGGCTGTTCACACCTCTCCCTTCCATGGGAACAGGCTCAGTGGCACAGCGCCTACTCCGCTGACAAGGCACGGGTATGCTGAGCCCCAGCACGGAGGGAACTCCTTCCTGACAGCCCCCCACAAGAACCCTCAGCTCCTGCAGTCCCTTCCATCCTCCACCTCTCTTGTACAGCTTCCCTCCAGTTGCTTGGGATGGGTGTCCCCCCCGGCCCCTCCTATCTCTGTGAAAGCAGTCAGGCTGGTACCCTTGGAAAACTGCAGGCAAACCTTGCCCCCATATCCAGCCTCCACTCTCCTTGTACGCTGGGCTCAGTCTGGGGAGCCTTAACTCCTTCATGATGCGAGACCTTGTGAGGAGAGAATGCCTCAAAACATCTCCCACATGCCACAAAGAAACAGTCAAGTTCCCTGGCTCAGGACATGTTATAGAGGTGTTTGGCTTTGCAAACACAGGTGGTGGCAGTACAGATTTACCTGGATGCCCACAGAGGGGAAACAGAGGAACAAAACTCCTGATTAGCAGTACAGGCTCCTGAGCTCTCATTCCAGCTCCATCACTGACTTGCCCTTCACCTTCAGACATGATTTCCAACCACAGCTGGTAGCCTGAGAAACACCCTGTGCCTATAACTACATTCTGGCTTAGGAAAAAAATAAGCCTTGAACAAAAATAATTCAACATCTTAGCAGACATATTTACCCAGAACATCCTTTACCCATGCAAACCAACGTAGTCATCCATAAAGTTGCAAGGAGAGGAGTCACAACAGTATCATCCTAGAAATGTCACAGGGGACAATCCTGCAAGCCCCTCAGACTATGGCAATGTCCTATATTCTGATACTGCACGCACAGTGTTGCAACTATCCTCTCCACCAGGATGTACTTAAGATTACAAGAGATCCACACAACAGCAGTCAAGAAGACAAAACTAGCTTTGAAAACACAGCCACCCTTCTCACTCTCCAAAGAGGGAGAGGGCTCAGTACTCAAGAGCTTCTTCAGAGCTGGTAGAACCAACCCTCCTATCTCAGGGACCAAAGTCCCACTGTGTGCTGAAGGCAGTTCTCTCTCTCTCCAGATTTACCTGCTGCAGTCAGTCACCAGGACCACCTTGATGCAAAGCAAAAGAGTTACCCAAGACATCAGGCAGACACTGAATTGCTTCTAGCAACTGTCCCTCTGTCTGCCTGGTCTCAGCCACACTGGGAAAAGCCAACATCCAAATCAAGGATCGAAGTGAGTGGAACAGCAGGTATTACTGGAAAGCAAGAGGATAAAAGAGCAGGGAAGCAGGTGGGGATGTTCCTGCCTCCAGGCAAAAGGAACACACCCAGTTTTCCCACTCCCCCCTCCCCTTTGAGATCTCCATCCTGCTGGAAGAATTGGCTGGTCCCCCACTCCCAGTAGAGCATCATGCAACTTTGCCTGCTTTGCTGAGAAATGTTTTACAGGAAGTCAAGACAACAAGCACCTGCTGTTGCCTCTGTGAGAGCAAAGACTTGGAGAAAGGCCTCCAAAGAGCACTGTGGGCAGCAAGAGAAGTGCCCTCCTGATCTGGAGAGCTTCTCCGGCCAAAAAACAGCAACTTGCTTAGATTAGAGCAGGAGCCATTTGCCCTATTACTTAACAAGGGGAGCCCCATGGAGGCCTCTTCGTGTACTAGCATCATCTCTCTCCTAAACGAGTTTCCTACCCCTCAGATCTACTCCAGGACAGCTCATGAGACGGAGTCTACTTTCATAGGTCCTAGCACCAGCTCACACTCCAGTTACCAGGTCACATCCCGCTTTGGCTGGGCAGAAAAGTTTGCAAAGGGCAACTGCTCAATGTGAAGCCATCTGCCAAGAGAGAAAGACTTGAGAAGCAGGCCTGTGCTGATCTGGAACAAACACTAGATATACGCTTTGACTTTCTGTGTCTTGGGAAACTGCCCTGGATGGAGAGATGGAAAGCTGACCTCATCTTGAAGCTGAGCTTGGTATCAGTACTGCAGCACACCAAAAGACCCCGGTGCGTATCTGGGATCTGTTATTTTAGGGGCTGCACTGACCTTCAGTCCTGGAGGTTTTGCAATTGAACTGCAAGATGGGATGAGGAAGGACAGCTGGTAGGTGAAGTGACTCACCCAAGGCTCACGTGGGAAGTCTTGCTATCCAAGACATCGGAGCTGCCAAGTTGAAAGAACCGGAGGAAAGGTTCCAGCAGGACAAATGAGCTTGCAGTCATCTTACTGAGAACACATTGAGTCATTAAAACACTCTCTTAAGGCAGTACAAGAGACAAGAAGTCTAAAAGTCCTCACATAACCCCTGGCAAGACTCAGGGGGAGGCAAAGGAAACCCATGGGAGATGTTGGCGCTCTTCCCATCTCAACCTGCCTCCTCTCCAAGTTCTCAAAAAGGCAGTTGGGTCTAGTGGATGAGTCTCAAGAGACCTGGCTCCTCTGCGCTGCACAAATGTCACATCAAGTATGCCACAGCCCTGCTCCCCTGTCATTCCTCTGAACACTTACAACACAAGTAAATAGCCTCTAAATTTAGGACAACTATTCATGCTCAAAGGCAAACTCAGTCTTGGAGTAGGTGCCAGAAGGCCAAAAACCCTTTCCATTCCTCTCATCATAAAATCTTCAGTGATGCGGTGATACAAATTCAGGGCATGGTCACAGCAAAAATTCAGGCTCAGCACGTTGCTTGAAAATCGTGGTGAGTTTCAATCTTTGGTCTGTAGAGACCTGCAAGTCACTTCGCCAGTTCAAAGGGATCCATAAAAAGCATATGTATATTGCATATGCAAACACAATGAACTATACGTATGGATATAAATGGCAACCTCTACATAAAATGATTACTTAAATTAAGATTATAATGAGCGAAGTTATTTTGCATCTGAAGAGCCAACAAGTGGAAGCTAACTGATAGATGTGAAAATTGCTTGCACATGATCATGCTGGTGTACAAGCAAATGCAGCTTGGACGTTACTGGACAACATAAGTGAGTGCTTATTGCCAGCAATGCCCCTTTACAAGTACCACTTGAGAAATCATGTAGTCATATGATGACCTGGTGCGATTCTAAATATTTTTAAATCCATCTTCCTCTGGATCTGTTCTCTGTACCAGTTTTTAAGAAATTACAGCGTCAGAGAAATGCAGCATTAGCTGAAGAAAGAGGAAAGCTCCACTGAGCACTTGGGAGTGTGGCAGATGGGAGATAGAGCCGGCAGAACAACTAAGAACTTATATATAGAATTTCTCTTCAATAATCAATCTGTGGTGGTCAAGGCAGAGCCAGCTGATGGTGACAGACAGACTAACCCTTTGCTCTGGAAGGACATACCATGGAGAAACTAAATCGTGCAAATTCCTTGCTTGGGCACTCTGCCAAGAGACCAATAGAGTAGAAAAAAGTTCCCTCCTCCCAATTTAAAATAATCACCATGTACAAAATAGTAATCAAAAACAACCAACCAAAAAGCCCAAGGGAAAGCAAGGGTCAGATTCTAGCTCACTCAGTGGGAATGAGGTAGAGCACCGAGTTGAGGTCCTAAGGCATGAAAGGGACCATTCATTCACTATTAGCAACAAAACCAGGGCTCTTGGCTCTCAACTTTCTCCTCTGAAATAAAGGGGTGCCAGTGGCCCTGTTGGGAGAAATAAGCATTTTTTCAGGCCAAATTGCATCAGTACCTCACCAGAGTAACACTCAAACAACCACAGAGCTGTTCCTGTCAGATGCCTTGAAGAGTATAGTCCTGGGATGGTGCCGACCCACTGTGGCCAAACCCAAGGCTGCCAGAGCAGAAGGACTGACAGCTCAGGTCAGTGCTGTGCCCATTGTGGACTCTGTGCTGAGACCTGGCAGCTCTGCCTTGGGAATACCATGAGGTGTGCAGGATGCATGTGATGCTATTCCAGGCCTTCAAGACACTGATTATGGCCGTAAGTCAAGGAGCTCGGTGGCAGCTGTATCAAGGACTGACTGCTATGGATGACCATCACCTTCATGTCACAAGATGAGTATATTTTTTCTCAGAACACTGCATGCACTAGGAAAGACTTTTCTTCTTGAAAGTCCACTGCCCTTCTCTGGACACACTCCAGCACCTCAATGTCCTTCTTTCAGTGAGGGGCCCAAAACTGAACATGGGTTTCAAGGTGTGGGCTCAACAGTGCCTAATACAGATGGACAATCACTGCCCTAGTCCTGCTGGCCACATATTCCTGATACAGGCCAGGATGCCATTGGCCTTCTTGGCCACCTGTGCACGCTGCTGGTTCACGTTCAGCAAGCTGTCAAACAGCACCCCCAGGTCCTTTTCCACCAGGCAGCTTTCCAGCCAGTCTGCCCCAAGCACTGCATGGGGTTGTTGTGACACAAGTGCAGGACCAAGCACTTTGCCTTGTTGAACCTCATACAGCTGGCATCAGCCCATCAATCCAGCCTGTCCAGATCCCTCTGTAGAGTTTCCAGCAGATCAGCACTTCCACCCCTGTCAGCTCAGGGGGCTGATTACCCTGTGGATCACTGATCTTTCTGTTAAAGACTGAGACAAAGAAGGTATTATGAACCTTGGGCTTTTCCTCAGCCTTTGTCACTGCTTCCCCCAGAATGCAGTAAAGGATGGAGATTCTCCTTGTCCTTCTCTTGTTGTTAGTATATTTATAGAAACACTTTTTATTACCTTCCACAGCAGTGGCCAGATTGAGTTCTAGATGAACTTTTGCCTTTCTAATTTTCTCTCTATGTGACCTATTGACACCCTTGTACTCTTCCTGAGTCACCTGTCCCTTCTTCCAAATGTCATAAACCCTCCTTTTTTTCCCCTCTAAGTTCCTGCAAAAGCTCCCTGTACAGCCAGGCTGGTCTTCTCCCCTGCTAGCTTGTCTTCTGGCACACAGGGACAGCCTGCTCCTGCACCTCTAAGATTTCCTTCTTAAAGGATGTTCAGCCTTCCTGGATCCTTTTGTTGACCTCCTTTCTTACTTCACCAAGAATCAAAAACACTGTACTTTCGTGGCTGCTGTGCCAAAAACGTCCTCTGACCACCACATCTCCCACCAGCCTTTCTCTGTTTGTAAAACTGCAGGTCTAGTGGAGCACCACCCTAGGTAGGCTCACTTACCAGATGTGTTAGGAAGTTATCTTCCACATACTCCAGGAACCTCCTAGAGTGCCTCCTCTGCACTTGTTGAGCTTCCAGCAGATATCTGACAACTTGAAAGTCTCCCACAAGAACAAGGGCTGGCAATCGTGAAACATCAGCCAGCTGCTTACAGAATATTTCATCTGCCTCTTCATCCTGGTTGGGTGGTCTATAACAGACTCCCCCCAGGATGTCGCCCTTGTTAGCTTTCCCACAGCACTCAACTCGATCATCACTGTCCTTGAGCTCTAGACAGTCGAAATACTCCCTAACGTACAGAGCCACTGCCTCTCCTTCCTTCCCTGTTCCTTCTGAAGAGCTTACAGCCATCCCATGCAGCACTCCAGTCACGTGAGTCATCTCAAAATGTTTCCATCATGGCAACTACGTCAGAGCTTTCCTGATGCCATGCTCCCTCTCAGTTTCTTGTGCACCTCCTCACTGGCAGAGCATGGGAAACTGAAAAGACCTTGATTTAGAGTGAGCAGTACTTAGCAGCAACTGAAATATCAGAGTGTTATCAACATTGTTCTCATACTAAACCCAAAACACAGCACCGTACCAGCTACTAGGAAGACCATTAACTCTATCCCAGCTAAAACCAGGACACTGGCTCAAAAGCTGCCCTGGAAAACTCCTCCTGTCTTGGTGTGTGCCAAGCAGTCCACAGCTCTGAGCCAGCTACTCAGATCCTGCATGGAAAGACTCCTTCCCACCAAGCTGAGCAGCGTCCCTTCCTGCCCCTGAAACAAAAGATAAAAAGAGGGGGAAGGGGGAAAAAAATCAACCATTTCTGGGTAGCATCTGAGGTACCCCAGGAGCTGTTTATCTTCCCACAGAATTTTTCATGGACACCTCTGTATATCTTCACCCATCACAGCTCCTCACCCCACTAACCATTTACAGAACCTTCACTCAAACATTGGGCTGTCCTGAGAATGGGCTCTAAGGAAGAACAAATAAATTTATCTGTTTCAACCTTCTGCATACTGACTCATGTGCATCCCCTGTCATCCCACAGTCTCACAGACTTTTATTTTCCTCCCATGCTTCCCAGGAGGGAGGCCCTCAGCAGATGCAAGCCAGAAGAGCTCACTGTCTCTGCTGGAGCCTAGGGATTTGGTCCTCTGCCAGCTGCAGCAAGAGGACTCATCATTACAAGCACATACACACTTCTGTCCAATTTCATGGGGTTTCCTTGCCCTTCCACCTGTAACAGCCTCATCTTCTCAGTGATGCTCCTGCACAAGCTCATGATGACTGGGAACAGTCCAGGCCTTGAAAGCCTAAGCTGACTTGGCAGAAACAGAAAAACGAGTGAAGTACAAAGTGGGAGGAGGAGCAGGCAGGATAGCTGCATCTCACCCCTACAGCTACTTGTAGAAAACCTGACCAAAACTGTGCAAGAGTATCAGCTGCTTTACACTACCATTATTCCTGCTCCTCCTTCCAGCTCACCACAAAGAGCACAACCTGTGATTATTGCAGAAAGGGGAAGCAGAGAAGAAATGCAAGAAATCTCCTTTGTGTGCATAGTGATCTTGGCTGAGAAAAGCCCCTAAAATGCTTAACTCACTAGTTTTAAAAGCAGGCAGGACTTTACTATCCCACATGCAGGACTATAGGAACAGAGACACATGCCATCATAATGGACTTGCAGACTGCATCATTACAGGGTGGTGGAGCACAAACCATAACCTGCAGCTCCTGTGGAAAAAAAAAACCAAACAAAAAAAACCCCCTACAACACAAAAATCCCAACAAAAACAAAAAAACAAACAAATAAAAATTTTAAAACCCAAACAAATGAACCAAGCAAACAAACAATTAAAAAAAACATTCAAACCCACAAAACACCTGGTGGCAAGCATTCTGGCAGCTTTCCACTGGACCTAGCCAAGCACTGTGTGTGGCAAGTCCCAGGCCAGTTAAAGGAACCAAAGACCACAGTGCTGCAGAGAATGAAATTGTTTGCAACTGTTTTTGTCCTTTCACAAGAACCTTGTTCTTTCACAGTTTCAGATATGAGCAGTGCCAGAATACACTAGCTACTTTCTCTGCTCCTGGACTCACTGGGGGAAAAAGGGTAGACAATGAAGTAAAATAGTACATAACCTGATTGTAGCAGAGTTCCAAGCACACGTTGCTAAAGTTTATTTCTGTGTATTTCCGCCTCCCGGTCAGTGTTATATTTCGCTGATTCATTCTACAAATCCTTTTCTACAGATAGCACAGAGCATAGGAAATATCCAGGGCTGGCTGTTTAGTAAACCCGCACTGAAAGTTCTCTTCCGTCTACTGCTAATTCCCTTCACAGCTTTGCTCATTAATAAAAATACAACACAATAAAAGAGAACCGCACACATATACACCTTCCCCCGAATTTCCTCCATACTGGCTGGTCCTGAGTCACCACCAGTGATTAACTGTTGCCATGCACTGAGGAGGACACGGTTATTAAATTAACAGGGGCTGCTTAACCTGGCTACAAATATACATGAGTTCTTTGTGCCTTAGTGAGCTAATAAGGCATGTGCTAATTACATTAATTCAAACAAGCCCAGCATGCCCTGAGGGCAAGTGAGAGAAGGGTGCAGCAAACCCAGGCTCTTTCATAATAGCTGAGAGAGAGTGGAAAGTACTTGCCTTGACACAGCTTTTGGAGAAGCAGCACAGCAGTGCTGTGGTTGGCACCCTACGGCACGCTCAGCACAGCTGCTGCCTGGCTAAGGTGCAAAAAGCCCTGTTCATTCACCCAGTCCTTGACACAAGGATAGACACAGGATTCTCTCTCCAAAGGTCCAGCCAGCTTGTCTCTTCCTACCTCTGCGGCCCAGAGCACATCACAAGTCTTGGGATGACACCCTGCTGACACACTGTGAGCCAGAAACCTTGCAGGGAGCCCCTTTCGCACAGGGACCACGGGGCACCAGCAGCCGCAAGCCACGGAGCAGCACCAAGGGCTGCAAGTCACCCAGCATTCAGCCATGTGCTGCTCCTCACACAGACCTGTCTCCACCATATCCCTGAAGTCAGCCAGGACAGCTTGGCCACACAGGCAACATGCAGAGCCTGCAGTGCAAGCCTGACCAAGTTAGGAAATCCCAGTATGCTCTCTTAACCTATCTGGCAATGGAGGCAGGCAGGCAGGCAGGACAGTGCGTACCTCCCATGTCAAAATAGGAACAGAACCTTCAGAAACAGGACAAGCTGCAGCAGGGAGAAGCAAAAAAAACATCAGAAAACAGAGACACAATCCCAGCGAGGTTCAGATGCGCTCAGAGAGAAGCCTCCCACCTCTCCAGCCCAAGGTTAACCACATCCCTCGCCTCTGCCACCCCTGGCGAGGAAGGCTCAGCATCAGCTATGTTCACACTAAGGGTGTCTGATAGGCGCTGCCACCACTTCTGCCATGCAAGGGAGGGATAGGAAGAGGAAGAGGAGAGGAAGTGGGTCATACCTCTCTGCATCTCCAAGGACATGTGCTCACCGAGTGCTTTCTCAAGCACGTGCTTTTTCTGTGTGCACTAGCGGACTGTGCTGGTGCAAAGCAAAGGCATTGGGGTGTTTTTACCCTCTGTTCTCTTCTTCCTATACCACCTGAGTCTGGCAGTACACAGGGCCTTCCCTAGGAGACCTGAAAAGCAACAATCTTTCTCTGGCAATAAGGACATGATGCTGTGTCTCCTCCTCAAAGAGAAGCAGGCACCAGGCGAGACCCAACGCTGTGGAAGGCTAGCACAACACAGTTTGTCCTGCACAAAGAGGCACTGCTACAGGCTCAGAGCAGTCTTGACAGTGTGTTGTCAAAGAAGGTGCAAATATTCTCATGAAGGGAACAGTAGCCCCTGGAAATTGCATCTCTCTTATGACACGTGGTTTTCTTTCTCGGCAGAGGCTGTGGTTACTCAGCCACTAGCCGAGCATAACTTCAGGCTACTGCAAAAAAGGAGGGAGCTCTCCCCTCCCTCAGCAACTTGAAGAATTCATTTTAGACCAGGCCTATTCTCAGGTCAGTAAGTAGCTGCAAACACACAAATGGTTTTGCTGGCACAAGCAGGAGTGGAAACAGGGCTGCCACTCTTGGCAGCAGCCTGCAGCCTGCCTGCTGTGCACATCAGAAAAAAAAATAAACAACAATGAAATAGAAAAGGCATCCTTCCAGGGAAGCCTGGGAGATAAGAGCTTCTGAGCCCTCAACAGAATTACTTAAAAGACCTAGAAATCCAGAGCCCTCTGGGTCTATGTGCCAACTGATAGTTGTCACTTGGACTCCCAAAGAGGGACAGCTTGAGCTTGACTGGAACTGCAAAGCATCCATCAAACCCCACATCCTGTCCCTGCAGCAAAGCCACAGAGCCCCGAGAGCCGACAGCATGGGAACCAACGCTAAAATATCACAGGTTAATGAAAAAGGACCCCAGGGTGTGAAAGGACACACTCCCTCCTGTGTCACCTTTTAGAGTCAGGAGCTGGGCTCCACCTAAGGCAAGGTGACCAAGAAGCATGGAGCAGGAGCCATCATGTAAGCATGTAAGCCTGAACTGGTGAACAGGCTGCTTGCCAGAGCCAAAGTGTACTTCAGGTGCCTTCTGTACAAGGGACCAGACACAGAGAATTGACAGGATAACAAAAGGACATCTCCCAGCCTGCCAAACACTTCACAGTAGCAGGCAGAGACCTCTCCGAGGAAGGAAGCTTATCTCATTACTTCTCAGAGCTGAAGGCAGAATTTGACTAATGCTCCCAGTACACTAGAAGAAATGCCACTTAAATGTCATGTTAATCAATATTTCTTGTCTCTCAGCCACAGGATACTGCTGCTGCCAGTCCCTTTGCTGTGGGGGTACATGAACACAACTGCTCTTCTCCTGCATCACAAACAGCATTTCTCTCCTCCCCACCTCAGCTGTTTGCTTATGTCAAAGCTGTTCAGATCATAGCAAAATGGTTCCTAGCTAAACACACATCAGCAGCCCCACACGGGTCATGCTGCTCCTAATGCGGTTAGCAGCTCCTCCAGGGAAACTTGTGCGCACTCTGTGACAAGTGGAGGAATTGTCAAGGGGACTGCAACCACCGCCTGATGGCTCCGGAGTCTATGGCATAATCCATTCACCAGCTCCCTGTACACCCAGAGTGCTCTGAATCAGCAGACTGCAAGGCAGGCAAGGCATTCCCAGCAGGAAGATAACATATTTCGGATGCTACAGACAAATGAAAACACAGGCAGTCCTGCTCACCTAAACAGAGCACAAGGAGATGGGTAACACAAGAAAGGAAAAGGAGTGAGAGGAAAATAAGTCCTTCTCTAGACGTTAAATGTCTGACCTGGCTACTCCGCATCCGCAGTGCAATGCCGCTACCTGCCAGATGTATCCACAAGAATTTATCTGACACATCCTCAGTGAAGCAATTCATCTTGCATTGCTTAAGAATTAGACCTGTCTTCAGAAAGTTTCCAAACAAAAATCATCCCTGAAGGACACCTCACAATTCTGCTCTGACTACCAACCAACCAACACTGTCTCACCAAACAGTGTGTGGCAGGAACAGCAGGCAGCAGTAGACACAAGGAGTTGTCGTGCCAGTGAGAAGCGTAGTAGGCATGCTGCCTCGGGAGACTAACAATGGTTTGGCAATGCAGGAACCAGACTCACGGTTCTGCTCAAGAGGTCCTTGGACAAGGACTTCTGGGCTTCAATGCACCATGCCCTTCAGAGTCGGCTGTGGCTACTGACATGGGAATCTGCCTGCCTCACAGCAGAGCCACTCACGAGGTGAGGCACCACTCTGCTGCTGCCACGGTTGGTGTCAGGACCCCAGCTGGAGAACCCATGGTCTCCTTCCCCTGCAAGAGCAGTGACCTCATCAGGGGAGAGGGAAGGCTGGCCACAGGAGCCAGTTCTGCCGGAGTTCATCAGAGTCCCCAGCCATGACATGGAAACCCTCTCCTATCCCACGTCCTTTCAAGCTGCCAGCAAGCTTGCCAGCTCACATATATGCAGAGGTGTGTCCAAACAGTACATGCCCTTTACCCCAGCTGATCGATTTGTTTCCAACTCCAGACCAGCTCAGTTTGCACTGACACAGGTCCAGGTAACTGCACCCTACGACCTTCCTCCAATCTCACCCATGTGCCAAGCAACACCTCAGAAGCTGCACAGCAGCTCCACAGCCTCTCTCCATGAGCTGACCCCGTGCCTCTGCAAACTGGCCATCACCCACCTCCACCAGAGCAGCCTGACGAGGGGGCACAGCTGAACCTCACCACACTAGGGACCTGGTAGAGCCACAGAGTGAGTCAGTGGTGCGCAGGTGCCTCCCGAGCACATGGATGCTGCGGGAGCAGCGTGCTCAACTTCCCCAGGAGCGTGCTGGCAGGCTGCATGCTGCATGGCGCACTTGGGCATGCGCCCACACACAGCTCAGCAGCGGCTTGGCATTTCTTCCCCCCTTTCCAAAGTCAAATTCAGACCATCTGTTGAAGTATTTCTCTTTCAGGAAGGGCCGGGGGCTGATTTTAATTGTTTATATAGCGTCTGGCATTTCTGTTGTGCTTATCACTTCAGTATCCAAGCTATTTCCTTCAAGCTCTCCGTTAGTTGTGAAAAACCAGAGTGGGGCACTGGTGATTCTACATTGTAAGTTTCTGCAAAAAATAAAAAACAGCATTAAAAAGACAACAGCTGCTCAGGTCATGCACACATTTAGTTGCTAACAAGGCGAGTGGGACAGTTCAGGGGAAGGGGGTCCGGCCATCACAAGGAGTTTTATGTCCTTTAAAAAAACTACTACCCTTAGAAAACAGCCTTCATAAACAACAGCTACTCCCAAAGGATAAGACGAAACAACAAGTGCACCTGTTGCTTTACAGAGAAGAGCTGAGCTTACCCAGGGCATGGAAAAGGAAGCTACTACCCCTATCTTGAGAAAGCCAACACAAACTGAAAAAGGAAATTTAACACCTAGAAGAGGCCATTTACTACATCAGATCATACCTTCTGCAACAGCTGCCAGTGCCATTGTGTACAAGTGGCAAAACCCTGGAAGCACTGCTGTCCCCATTTGATTCTAAGGAACAGAGTCAGAGACAGACATTTTATTGCTTGTCTCACGTCAAGCTTTAAATCTGTAGCAAAGGAGAAAGCAATACCCAGATTCACAGTTAGCCCCTGACACAGCCTGTCCCTAAAACACAAATACTTCTTTTTTATAAATCCCAATTGCAGAGCAAAGAGTGCAGCGCTCAACAGGGCACCAAACACGCTCACAGTCTGCACATGGCCTTGAAGGTGGTGTTTCCATCCCACCACACCTGTCAGGCAGCAGCGAACTGCCCTCTGCCAAAGAGAAGATGCGCTGCCCCAGACTAAGCGCACCACATGCTACTGCTTCCTTCCATGTACTTATCCACACAAAGCCAGCACTCCTCCTGGCTAGGAGCTTCCACACCACACAGCACTGCTCTTGTCAAAGCAAAAGGGCTTCACTGGAAGTTGAATTCAGAAATGAAGGATCAAGCTACCGGACTTCCTTCTGGCTCGATCCAAACCAACCACTCACCTGCACAGCACCTCTCTCCTACTAAAATGATTTGCTGAAAGTCCCCTATCTTTGTGCTTTAATTAAAATAGAGAAGCACACACCTTCTCTCTTCCCAAACACCTCCTCCAAGCCAGTTAGTCACTCAGTGCAGAAGCACCAGCGACCTGTATAAGAGAGGAAGATTTCTTTCTCTTTCCCTCTCCCCACCTTGTCCACAAAGCTCTTCATAGCTGGGACAGCCTTTAAATTGAAAGTATGAGCCCCAGTCATAGAGTCAAACTCCAGGTGGGGCAGGCACAGTCTTTGATGTGACTACAGTCATCTCCAGCTCCTCAGATTCATGCTATTCTGGGAAACTCAGCTTGGTCAAAACCAGCCTCTCTCCTCCTGCTCTGGATAAATGCCTCTGACACAGGAAAGAAAAAAAATCCAGACAGCTCTCCTGATACACCATACATCAGCATCAGTGCCAAAGGAAGGAGCAGGGCACAGGGAGGTTTGACAAGACATAGCCACCCACCCACAAGAGCAATACAAAAATGAGAACAAGAAACAGTGACGAAAAACATTAACAAAATAAAATAAGATTGCATTCCTGTGAGCAGCTCACCACAGGCTGCACTAAGTTAAGATCAGTCGAGACCCCACAAATTAAATAAACAGTATCCCATCACATTTCTTCTGATACAGAACAAGCACTGCTGACTGGGTGCCTCTCCCTTCCCCAAGGATATAATCTCCATGTAGACAGCCCTCCTAAGACAGCAAGTGTTCAAAGCTTTTATATTTGCAGATATGTGGTAGACAGAAATCCAAATCACTCAGAGCGACAAGGTCTTTTCACTGGGTTTGTCTGGGGTTCTGCCTTGTTTTCTAAGGCTTTTGTACCTCCTGTTACTTTATTTTCACAATAACTTGAACTACCAGGCAATCAATACTGCAAGGTTAAAGCAATATCCAAGTTTGGCACTGGACAGCTCAATCCACCTCCTCCTTCCTGCTATCTTTGTGCTGGAAGGCAAACAGAAGGGGACAGGAAAAAAAATATTTATCTGCTGTTAGGATTAGCTGGAGCAACACAGCATTAGCTCGAGCAACCCGCCACACTGTCAGCTGGATATGGCCAAATGACAGTCCAGTCAGGCACAGCCAGAGCACTCAGCCTTGCCAAAGGAGGATGGCTTCATCAAATCACAGGCACCAGGGAAGTTGAAACACGCTGCCCTGTTGGACCTCAGACATCTCCCTGGCAGAGAAGTGGAGCTTGCAGTCATGTCCCGATGTCTCACTGCAGACACACAAGGCAGCCAGCTCCAGCAGGAAGCTCAAGTCCATGCAGCCATTTGTGAGGAATGCCACGGTGTTCAACATGTTCAAGAGTAACAAATAAAAAAAACGGACTGCTTCCAATAGGGCAGCATCCCTAGCTCCTTTGCCATGATAAGCAACTGACAATTCCAACCCTCCCAGCTTCTAGTTGTGCATATGTTTGGCCGCTTCTAAGAAAGCTTGAATATACAAACACAGGTATCAAAGCAGGCTTTTGCATTTCCTGAAAGCACCGTTAAGGATTTAGGTGAATGCATACACAGATGTAAAAGGAATAATGACCAGTCCTTAGGTACCTGCAGTAGCAGAAGGCAGGATCCTGTGACCAGGCAATTTCTTCCCCATCGTACACTGTTGCTATCGAAGGAGCAGTGCAGGCATTTGTCCTTACACAGTATTGCAGAATTAAACAGGGGAGTAGAGGCAGCTGGGAGAAAAGCATGTCCAACTGGAAGCCTAACAAGGACATTAACAAACTTGTAAGTGACAGGCTAAAAAGGCTTTGAGCCCAGGCTCTTCCTGTTGCTCAAGGGCTCCCGCGTGATGGCTCAAACTCAGCGGATGCAAACCAAATTTGCTCCACTGCCTCTGCTAGAGCTGTATCAAGGGTGAAGGAGCACAGTTCTGGGACACCACTGACCTGCCATAGCTGCGTAGAAACTTCATTCTGGGGGAAAATAAAGCAAATAAAAAATAAAAATACCCCACCAACAAAACAATAGGAAAAAAAACCTGAAAAACGAAGGCCAGGGAGAAGATAGGCTTAGGAAGAAATGCCTCTCTGTTCTGAAACAGCCTATAAAAGGGGAAACTGCAGAAAAACCCTTCACAGGACATTAGCACCCTATCATAATACACATGAACTGCAGCACTCAGCGTCATAAGGAAATTTATTTGTCCCAGACATTCCAAACCCGGTTTCGTTACACATCATCACCCCATCACAAGCTCTCCTAACAACGGAATAAAAATATTTTGCATTTTTCCTCCCCTTTTCCTTTTCCCTTGGGGCCTAGTTCAAAGCTCTCCTGTGTCATTCTGGCAGCACAAAGTGATTTTAGGCAGATAAACCCAGCCCATTAAGAGACACACCCTGTGTGGGGCATCTTCCTGGCACTGGAAAGTTGGCACCGCAGTAGATTTGCAGTTCCCTGCCCCCAGGACAGCCCAAGGATCAAGTGACAAAAGCAAGAATCCTGCTGGAACAAGGCAGACTTGCTGCCAGCCAGCACAAGGGGACCTGAGTCCCTCCACAGTTATGTTCAACATTGATAAACTTTTCTGCCCAACACATAAGCCTTGCAACCCCTGGATTTCACAAGGACGTACTATCTTCCAGTAGGCACTTTGAATCTGGCAATTACCCTCCAAGAGCATTTTATTTCCACAGTGGGGTGAAAGAGAGTCCAGAGGTTTGCCAACATCTGTGAGACATGTAACCAGCAGCCCAGCAGCAAACCCAAAGCCTGGCCCTTTGGAGGACTGGAGATGGAGACCACACAGCCTTACACCACACCTAGGCACTCCCTGCTGAAGAAGAAGGAGCAACTCATCAGTCACTCTTACAGCCTCCTGGCTGCACATTATTCAGATAAAACCCAGGGTGTGTTAAGGAAACTTCCCTGTCTGACTATCCAGGAGCCACTCCAGGAGTCACATTCCCACTACTCCAGATGAGCCCCCGCAAGGGGCTGCTGGGACTGAAGCCCCTTCACATCAGGCAGCTCCAGTGACCCAACAGGTGCCCACTTGTCTCCCTGCACACCCCACACTCACACAGTCAGACAAGGCTTCCTTACCAGCTCAGCCCTGGGTTTACCACAGCAGAGTCTCAAATGTCTGGATCCTTAGAGGAATTTAACTGTGGTGCAGCAACACAAAAAACAGCTCGAGCTGGTGCCTCCAGGGAGGGACCCCCAATAAAGGCATTCCTGGGCTTTTAGACTCTTACATTTTGGGCACCCAAACAGTCTGGGGTCTTCCTGCTGTGTCATCAGCTCCTGCTGTGTCTGAATGCCTGGTCACCTGGCCAGTGCCAAAGGTCCCTATGCCCTTTGCTGTGCAAAGGGTTGACATCTGGTTATAGCTCCCTGCCTGGGGCTCCCATCATTTCCCCCCACCAAGGGCACAACCTGAGGCTGCACACCCAGCTATCAGCACTAAACATATTCCTCAAGAAGTGCCAAAGACAATTAACTACTTTCACACCACTGCATGGTCATCACACACCCTGCAATGAGGGTGTTCCCTAGATTGGGCTTTACCCACCACGGAAAAGCTGTTCTTAGGGAAATCTGCAGAAGTGGACCCCTGGTCAGGGATGCTGGCTCTATACGTATGTTTTACTGTAGCTAAACACAGCACATTTTCCCACCTAAAAACACTGCTGCCCTTCTCCAGAAAAATCTCTCCCTCCTACTATTTCACAATTCTCAGAATGACAACAGTTATGCAAGAACAACTGTATAGGCACATGAAATGTTTACAGCTTCTAAGCAAAACTTTCCCCATTATAACACCCTCATCAGAGCACAGCTCCAAACCCTCATCACACCCCAGCTTCAAGGCACACCAAACACCAGTTCCTGTATCTCGATGCCTTCTCTCCATCACAACTTTGCCCTGCCAGAGACCTACAACACAAAACATGATGCACAAGTGAGCAGGGGGGCTGCTTCCACGTGTACATGCTGCTGTTAATCTTGGCCAGTCAGGTAGATACTTCTACCATCTTGCTCACTAACTTAAATACTGGCAGGAAAGGGAGAGCAAATGGCCTTGACAGGCTGTCAGTGATTTCTACCTTTTAGTAACCTAATACAGCACACTACCCCTTCTTAAAACGGCAGCAGGAGGATCTTCTAGGGTTCTGGCATCTTAGTAAGACATTAACAAGATTGCTGGGCATCAAACAAGACGGCAGACTCTCCTTCAGAACAGAGCAGGGCTCCAACTCATGACACAGATTTGATCCCTATTCCAACTCAGCCATCCATCCCTGCCAATGATCGCCACCACCCTCAAAACATAACACTCCTTACTATGACAGGCACTCGGTGAACAGATGAGCCCAAGGGCACAGCACCAGCAAAAAACCTGCACCTGTATGAACAAGAAGCAGTAGCAGGCAGTTAAAAAATCCTACAGGCAAGACACTCAAAGGGGTAACTCCTCATTATATCCTGGTGTTTATTTTCTGGGGAAGAGGTTAGAGTAACTCCTTCCACTAAAACTAATCTACATCTTCATTCCTAACAGCCTGCAAAGCAAAACACAAGGAGCTGACAAGACAACCACCACCCAGTCCCACAGGATACACTTATCAGCTGAATACCACCATAGTTCAATTGCTTTTTGCTTGCCTTTGCCAAGAAGCGAGTTCTGAGAGGCAAAGCCACAGTTACTTGCAGTGATCAAAAATCACTGCAGATATCATCCCAACTGCAGCAGCAACACCACGAGGTCAGATCCTAACACCAGCGAGACTCTCAGAGATGAACATACTAGTAAAAACACTCAGTATTTAACTGTAAACACCTAACAGCTACAAGATATTAGGCCCAATAAATATAGCTGGAATCCTGCTCTGACACCTGGCAAGGTGTAGAAAATAAAAGCTGAGAGGCTCTGCAGGAGAGAGGCCTGGAGCATTGGAAAATCCAATTTCCACTTCACCCTCACCCAGCAGGAGCACAGTAGCTGCAGAGGGTGCAGCAAGACAGGAGAGGATGCTTGGGGTCCAATTCCCAGGGTGACCTTGAGGAAATCCCACAGTCTGTCCATATTTCCACTTTCCCCATCCACTGAGTGAAGAGCACAATAACCTTGACCTACCTCAAAGAGGCACAGATCTGGCTTAGGAGAGTCTGGAAGGAGCTCAGAGGGGCTTAGATGCAGGACCCTGCCCCTCGACCAGGGCGGCCAGAGAATCCTACGAACCGCCCCAGAAAGAAGCCCCGGGGAAATTCGGAAATCGCCTTCAACAACACAAAAAGCAGCAGCTCCGCGGCACTAAAGGGCTCGGTGGCACCGCACACGTGTCACCCGCAATTTCCCCGGCGCGGGCAGGGAGAGGAAGGCGCGCCAAGGCTGCAGCCCCCGCGCCCGGCAAGGCCAACCCCCGCACCACGGAAAGCGGGGGGCGACCAGCCCCGGGCCCCCGGGGCCGGCAAGAGACCCCGGCCCCAGGGAGGAGCGGAAGGGCTGGGTAGCCTTAAAACCCCCAGGGTGGGGGGAGCTCGTCGCTCTCGGGGGTACACAGCGGGCCAGGGCAGCCCGCAGCCCCCGGGGCGAGATGACGGCCCCGCAGGGACCGGGGTACAGGAAGGGCGCCCGGCACAGCCCTGAGGTGAGGGGCCGGGGTGAGCGGCGACGGGGCCGGTACAGCAGGGGCCAGGCCGGGGGGGCAGAGCTGCACCCTGGCGGCAGGAGGGGTGCCGGGACGACCGGCGGCGCTTCCGGAGGGCCGGGGAAAGACCGTACCCGCACTTACCGAGGCGGCGGCGGCTCCCGCCGGGGCCGGGGACGGTGCAGCGCGGGGTGCGGAGCTCCTGGCGCGGCGCGGCCCGGCCCGGCTCAGCTCTGCCCCCTCCG
>VZRE01001482.1:195603-220696 GCA_013396775.1 Cephalopterus ornatus
TTTTCAGCCGAACAGGCTCCCCAGGGAAGTGGTCACAGCGCCAAGCCTGGCTGAGTTCAAGGAGCGTTTGGAAAACGCTTTCAGTCACATGGGATTCTTGGGGATGTCCTGTGCAGGGCAAAGAGGTGGACTCAGTGATCCTTGTGAGTCCCCTCCTACTCAGAATGTTCTGTGATTCTGTCATTCCCTTCAGGATAGCGACCTGGCAGTTGGGTCACCGTGCTATGCTGCCTGCTGCCCCACGGGAAAGCTGCCGCGCTACAGGTGGGCATCACTTTTGGGGTTAGCAGCCTCCATTGTGGCTTCAGGAGCGTTATGGGGCCTGAGTCCTTGCTGGGACAAAACACCCATGGGGACTGTTTCAGCACACCTTGGAAACTAAGCGTGAAGGCAAGGAAGACAGCAGCAGCCAGAGAGATTTCTGTGCCTCTTGGGATGACCAAGTTCTTTGCTGTGAGTGTAGTAAGGTTGCCCAGAAAAGCTGTGGATGTCTCGTCCCTGGAAATGTTCCAAGGCCAGGCTGGATGGGGCTCTGAGAAACCTGGCCTGGTGTCAGGTGTCCCTGCATATGGCAGTGGGGTTGGAACTAGATGACCTTTAAGGTCCCTTCCAACCCAAACCATTCTATGATTCTATGCCATCCACAGGTGCAACACCACCAGGGAGAGACGGAAAGATCTCCACGGGAATATATCTGCAGGAACCTCCCTTACTGCTCACAGACACCTAGCACTTGCCAATAAGAGACAGTGAGCGTGAGGTTACCAGCTCTGCACCAAGGGCTCACAGGAGCTGGCAGAGCACAAATTCACAGTTATCAGAGATGATCAGAGAAGAGTGCCTACAAGGATGCTACCAGGAGCATGTAGGGCTAATGAGGACATTGTGCATATAGAGGAAGCGACAATTATGTGGAGTCGTGATGAACAGCCCAGAAACATCACAGTTGTTCACACACCTGAAAACGAGAGGAGCTTGTTGTCACAGTCAGGGACCTGGATCCCAAGGTGAGAAGAAGATGTAACTAGAGGCCAGTGAAGCATCAGAAGCCAACGCTAATGAGTTGCATGTAGATGAAAAGGGGAGCAGCTTGTGTGCTTTTCAACCTCGACTAGTCAAAGCATGAGAAGGTACAGCACAGGAGGTGAAAAGCTCACTGCAGAAGGGTGGTGTCTGACCAAGGAAGGAGATCTGTGCACTGTGGCCATTTTATGGGCAAATATTGGATAAGCATCCAGCACAGAAGGAAAATGCAAGTGCTGTGGGCAGAGAGCTGCCAGCATATCTGTCAAGCCCACAGTCTCATCTCCGCCATGACCTTGGAAAAGCAGGCAATGAGGCAAGTGTTGCAGGCAGACTTCTGTGACAGGCACCAGTATGGGGCTCCCGCAGTTTGTGGAACAGCAAAACAGTGTGGGGGAGCTGCATCTCCTTCTCACTCCCCAGCTGCAAAACTCCTTCCCACTCCTTTTCTTGGTGGTGGTACATCCCTGCTCTGCCCTGTAACGGCATCAGTGGGTTTCACTGCGCTGTACCAGCTCAGACAAAAGCTGAACTCAGCGATTTTACTCAGATTTTACTCTTTATCACAGCATGCCATGCCATAGATGTACTGGTAGTACCATCCCCTGGCAAAGGAGAGGTTAACACTGTCCATCTTTGTGCTGTGTCCTAGGAGGACTGCAATCACACGTTTTTATTTTTGGTTCTGCTGCATAAAAACAACTGCTCTTTGTAACCTGCATGGCACAAAGGACCCATTTCTTCCGGCAGCATTTAAGAGAGGGCATAAAAAAAGGAAGCAGAGGAAGAAAGTTCACATTCAGCGAGTGCCAGGTTGTCAAGGTTTCCTCTGCTTTCAGACATAAATTTTTTCTTCTGACAGACACAAGAGAGATTTAAAACTGTTCAGTACAGAGTGGAGCTTCAAAATCAGCAGTGTCTGCGTCTGATACAAGGCGAAGAGCAGAGCTCAGGACCTTCTGTACAAGGCAATATTGTTGTCATCATGGCACACAGGGGGGCATTATACCAGGTTTGTGTTTGGCTCGTCTAAAAGCTCACCCTGTGTGTGTCTCAAAATCCTGTGCTTCTTTCAGCCTGGCTGCCACAGTGGCCATGGGCTGGTTCAGCCCTGCAAGGACATGGGTCAAGTTCAGTCTGCTGCAAAGAAAGAGGCTTTCATGAGGTCGCGTTTTTCAGCTTCCTTCCTCATTTCTATTGTTTCAATAAATCGTGGAGGGCCGGTGAAATCCCCGAGCACCTGATGGGTGTGGTTATTAAACCAGTGCTTAAAAAAGCCAGTGGTCACTGCTCCCTTGTCCTGGTGGCCATACTGGACATAAGTATCAGAGCATTGGTATGCAATTTAGCTGATAAATATTGAAGAGGCAGTAACATAATTAGCACTGGTCAACATCGTTTTCTGGAAAAATCAATCTCAACTGAGCCTGATCTCGCTCTCCATTGGGACCTCAGGATGTGTTGCCAAAGGTAACAGCACAGAGGCACTAGGGGAGGCATTCAGCATCTGACTGCTGAGAGTATAGCCAAACAGTACAATAAAATTAACAGATTAACAGCTGGCCATCGGCTTGGATGCTGGGAATCACCCAGAAACCACTGACCCAGCAGGTCTGGTTTCATTTTCTGTGCAGATACTTGATACTACAGAAGTGAGAGGGGATGTAGATGCAGCTGGAGACTGAATGGGATGTGAGAAAAGGACAGCTTTACCCCCAGCCTCAGCTGTTGTCCCTGAAAGTTTGAGGCTGCAAGGCCATGCAGGTGAACCAGCGTACATGGTCTGTCTGTCCCCTCTGGCCATTGCTCCTTGGAAACAGCATGTAGACATTGTCTTAGTAGCTATTTGATTCAAATGCCTTAACAAATAGTAAGAGGAAAGTCCCTGATGCTCAAGGCACACAAGTGTGTGTAAAAAANGTAAAAAAAAAAAAAAAAAAAAAAAAAAAAAAAAAAAAGTAGAATTTTCCTCCCTTTGTAAGGGACTTTTAGAGCTGCAGAGTTGACCCTGGAGTGCTGATGGGTTACATGTCGTGAACTGGCTTACAAAATGGCCCAGCTCCTGCAACACATCCTGCAGGGCTGGCAACCTCCAGTAAGCACCAGCATCTCGCCAGCGCCTAGCACCCTGAGGTCCAGCCTCAGGGCTGCCTGACACCCAGCAGCCCCCCGTTCTGCCCACCTGTCCGCAGCGTGTCCCACAGCAGCAGTGCCTTGGCTCCTTTGGCAGCCAACACAAGCTCCCACACTCAGCACAGAGAGCACAAGGGAAAGCAATCTCATGCCCTGCATGCTTACCTCCTGCAGAAAACAGCGAGGCACTTTTGTTTATTGAGTGCCGATGAATGGCGCTGTCTTGGCTGTGAGATCGGCCTCCAGATCTCTCTCTGGGCACAGCTGCTGGCAAGGAGCCCACAGCTGCAGCCACTTATTGCCCCAGGAGCATTTCAGCAGGGCTTTCCCCCTCTTCCCAGGGAGAAAATGGCCCATAGTATGCCACAATATGCATCTCTCCCTGTGCAGAGGTGGCACTGGATTTATGGGGCACTGCAAGATAGGGAACATCACTCTTTCCCCCCACCGTGGTGTGTGGTCACATAATGCCAAACAGCTCAGTTTGCTCCAGGATCTTTAAGCATTCCTCACCCTCCACAGCTCATTCGTTCACACTGCCTTTCAGCAATTAACTACGGGAAACCTGCAGCCACATAAACCTACTTTGCTGTTTCTTGGTGCCAGAAAGGTGGGATGGCTCCATGCTGCCAGGATGGAGAGGGAAGTGGATAGTGAGGACACTGCTATTCTGCCGTGGGTGAAACAGCTTGACCTCACGGAGAGTCACAGTTTTCCAGGCTTGCCGCCTCACAAAAAGCTGCCACCAGCTCCTTCAGAGCCATGTTATTTTGGGACCCCAAAAAGCTGATGGATCCATTTGTGACTGCCTCTGGCCTCCAACTATCATTGATGCACAGCAGTTGACACAATATAGCCAGTTTAAGCAGCAGGATTTTCTTTTCCCTGCCCATGCTGCGACCCAGTCATCTGTTGTAAGGGACTTTTGAGGGGGAGACACTTGCTCCCTTCAATGCACCAGGTTTACAGCCTTGCTAGGGTTGTCACTCAGCCTGATGCTCCTGCAATACATGAAGGATGTGCCAGAGCCCAGGAGACAGAAACTTGCAGAGTTGAGAGGGAGCAGCTACAACCAATGTCACAAGCCATGCTTGTTCTCAGCTATGGCCTTGGGAAGATGCTAAAGAATCATAAGGATTTCCATTTTTCTCCAACCTGGAGGCAAGAAAACCAAAAACATTTCTCTCGAACCACTGCTACTTCCAGAGGGAATGAAATCTTCCAAGGACTTGCCTGAAGAAGCAGGAAGGTGAAGATTTATACCTAAGCTTATGTCCTCATCCAGATAACCTGTTACTACTCTCATCCAGCTTTCCTACTTCTCACTGTAATCTAAAGCTTCTGTCCATCATCTCAACAAATCATAATTAGAAGCCTAACCACTCAGGCCCATCAGCCAGGTCCCTTCTTCACACAGCGGGGAGAGATGGCTGTCTCCACAGAGGCTGCAGGCACTGCCTGCATAGGCCCCACTCTCTCCTGAGATTTGCTATTTCTAAACCTGGTGATGCTAAACACCTCCAGAAGATCAGGTCTGGCCAGACCTGCTCTGGCAGAAGCCTAGTAGAGACAGCATGGCTGGGACACATCGGGGGTTACTCAGGTGTGATCCTGTTCATACCCAAAGCTTTGAGCTCTTGCTGCTGCCTTGGAACTGTCCCACAGCTGCAGCTCTGTGCTGAGACACAGTGAAAGCAAGGCAGAACAGATGTTTTCAAGCTTACCATATACAAGATAGAAATCCTGTCTCTCCCTTAGGGCAGTGCTGCCTGCTTTGTTATGGGTCACCGCTGAAATTCTCAATCCAGAAGTGAAGCTCAGCTACATGGCTCTGAGGAAAGGTTCAAGCAACAGCCACCTCCTCCAACCCTTGCAAGTGTGGTTTTCTCTTATCTACAGGGCTTTGGCAGAAGCAAAATTTGCAGCCATCTTGGTTTTCTAGGGAACACAAGTAGATATGTCTGATCTGCCTCCCCTGCCTTTCCTTGTTTCTCCATGAAACATGCTCTGTTGCTGCTGAGGAAAGCATCCCCAGATCTCTCGCTCATTCCTTGTGGGAATGCATTCAGCTTTCCATATTCATTTGCTTTTTAGAGGATCTTTTTCCCACCAATTTAATCAATCAGTTTCTGAACACAACATTTATGTTTTGGCCTCAAACATCTGATAACAAAGAGTTAGCATTTGAACTACGCACAGTGGGGAAAAAAGTACCCACTTTTGCTTATTTGCAGGTGATATTGGAATATTTCATTTGGTGCCACCTAGTTGAGAAACAGTGGATGGCAATCATCTTTTCACAGTCTTTGCCATTTCCCATGAGGTGTAATAGTTTTGCTACAGAAAAAATGAAAAATACTCCGTAGTACTCATCTCTGAGCATCCTTCCTGCCCCTTGCACATTTTCCTGTTCCACTGTCTCCTGTCTGGAAAAGACAAGGACTGCACTGGTGTTCAGTGAGCAAACCAAACAGAAGGATCTTAGCCCCAGCCTCCCAAAGCAAACTCCTGCATGGATAGACCTACAGCAAGGTAGAAAGAGTAGAGGCTAAATTTTCCATGGCCACAGTGCCTACCCGGATTCTCTATTTCCCTGTCACCAAATTCCTGCAGCGTAGCTGAAAACTGAACAAGCGTCAAATTCTCCCTGTGGATTTTCAAGACACACAGATTTACAGAGAAACGGTACTTTAAGAACATACAGTTTATTTCTGTGGGGTTCAGGAAATGGACACACACTTCATTTTAACAATACCAACTGATAACCACGGTGGGCTCACTTTGAGGCAGCCCTGGGCTGGGGCTCTGATGCACCAGTGTCTGAAAATCAGCCCCATTGCTTTCTCAGTGAAAGCTTCTCTTGCTTTAAAGGCTGGAAACATGCAGTGATCCTCCTCTGGAAGGAAAACAGTGAATTTAAGGACCATCAGATTTCCTTTCCCTTTTGCAAAGCAACAGCAGTATGACACTGTCAAGTATGGACATAAGTGTGCACTAAATAGCAGAACCTGGAAGTGGAGGGTGGTACGTGGGAAACACACTGTTCTCCTCCCAGGGCCACTTGGTCATTCTGCCGGAGATCTGCAAGTTTATGAAGTAGAAAACTGTTTAATTATGACAGTTAAAGAGCTATAGAAGTTACACCCAAAAAGAAGGACCCTATCTTAGATGTTCCTCTCCCCAAGCAATTTCTCACTTTATTTTTAAATTTGTTGTAAGTAGGCTTTTCCTGGTAGAAATTTATTTGCGAGAATTTTGGATGCATCAGGATCGTGCCCAGTAAAAACCACAACATCTGCCAGATCATCTGCCGGGCACTGTAAGGTGCATAATAGGCACCAGGAAAAGCCTACCTACAAAAGACTACTCCAGTGTGTGATGAATTCATTAAAAAAGCCAGAAAGGAACACTGTCTTTTGATTTAAAAGATAAATGCCAGGTTAGTTTTGGGGGTTTTTTTGCTGCTTCAACCATCTATTGCAATTGTTATCAGCATTTCCTGGCCATAGCAGCTACTGGCTTATGAAGGAGTTAGTGTACCTCAAAGAGATTACTGAAAAGATAACACACCTCAAAATAACAGGCTTTCCATTGACTCTCATCCAGCTCAAATATTTGCTTCCAGGTCAGCTAAAGGAAAGAGCAGTTGGACAATTGCTCCGATTTCCCGCCAGCACCTCCAGATCCTCATCTGGGCGCTGGGTATCACTTCAAAGAGAAAACCAGATGCCAGCAAGGTGGCCTGTCCCAGTAGCTGCCACTTGACAACGAAAGACTGGAGTCAGCAGTACTTGTCTGGGGTAGTTCCTTAACTTTCCTTAAGTTATCAGCTTTTCAGATCCTGAAGAGCCATTCTACTGATGATACTGTCTATGGTTTGATATCTCCTGTTGCCTGGCCTGGTTGCAGCCCATACTGAGCGCAACCTAAACACCTGGCAGTAATCTTCCTCTCTCCTGGCACCAATCTATCTGTTACCTGGAAGAGCTGTAGTTCTGCTCATGCCTGGGTGAGCCCTTCATAGAGTCCAGACTACCTTATCCCTTATTCCAGCATTGCCTAACTCAGCTGTGGCCTGGCCATCACAAATGGAAAGCTAGGTGTAGCCTAGCTTCATCCCATTGTAGCTGTGGATACTACTTTATGTCATCTGTAGGCTTCCTTAGCCTAGTTTTGCCAAGACAAAAAGCCTCCTGCACCTTTGCCACAGGCTGGACTCACCCTATGCACTGTCCTCTCTAGACTAGCCTTGTTGCTTCCTAGACCTGCTCCACTTGAGCCCCAGACATACACTAAGCTCACATCCTGGACACTGTGTTTCCCAGCTTAGCCCCGCTGCAGCAGAGCCAAGCTCCAGGGATACCATTAACTCAGCTGCAGTCTGTCCTGCGCTTTGCAGCCGGCACTATCCAAACAGGGGCTCTTCTCCTGTTTCTGCACAGCACAGCCAAGCTCACCAGTATCTTTCCGCCAGCAGGTTTAAAGGGACCTGTCTCTGTCTAACCCCTTGAGGCATTTATGGATTAGCAGACTGTGATGTGGAACAGTTAAGTGCTTATTTTATTCCCAGTGAGAGCAATACACCCAAATGCATCTCTCCAAAACTGGACAAAGGAACAAATACCTCGTTGGTATACATCAAAATTACAGACAAGAACATACGACACACAATACAAGAGAAAACATACATTCTAAAGAGAACTGATGACTTGAACCCAACATAAGACTTGAGGGCAGCACCTAAGAAATCAGATCTGAGGAAGTCCCTAGGCCCAAGGTGGGAACTCAAGTCTGTAAGTCGTTGTCCAGTGCTCTGGACTGGACACTAAGCACTCTGTAGACTGAGATGTTAGAATGGCCTTAAATGAAAAAAAGCAGAACAATTTTATGCCTCTCTTTCAATAGTACTGATGGCAGGTCTGAAACAGCATCAGGGAAGCCACTGATGAGTCTTCACAAGGGGAAAAAAACCCAGGATTTTTCCAACCTGCAACTGCAGGTTGACTGGGTGTTGCAACCTGGCATTTTTATATATACTTCTTTTTTCAGACTGCGAACAGCCCTTTAAGTAATGCTTAGAGAGTTATACTGAATTCAAATCTGTCTTGAGAGAGTTGAATTTACGTAGATGACAGTCGTCCTTCAAAAAGCTTACATGAAATTTTCTACTCTCATTACTGGGTCACTAACTGAGGGCCATCATGAGACAGGGAACAGGAAGAGAAGGACACCAGAGTAGTCAACAACTGAGCAGTTAAAAAGCAGTAAATGCTTCCAGCCTTATACAAGATACTCAGACTGAAAAACTGGGAAGTTAGCTCAGCACAATTCATGCCAATCGCACAACAGTGCCTATTTCGCAGCTGGTCAGACTAGTTTTTAAAATGCAAATTTAAGTCATGCTTTTCACTAAACTTCAGGAGGGGTCACATCTTCACTACTACAGAGTCATATTTCACTGGGAGGATGTGAGGACTATCCCTTTGAAACTGCAAGGGAAATTTTACTTTCACTTAAATTAGAGTCTCTCCCAGAACAGGTTATGGATTTTTACCTTTTTTTGGTAAAATGAAACTGGAATTTTGTCAAAGATCAGCACCATGTAGGTCTCATCTAAAAAGCCTGGCAGGTGCAGCAGCCTATTTGTTTCAAAGAGCTTTTGGAGCAAAACTAAAAAATGAGAGCAATTTTCCTAAAAATTTTTATCAAATTGGTTTTTCCCTCTTCCACAAGAATACTTGGGTTTTGTTTTGGACTTAAGGGAATTAGAAGACATTTGACAGAAAACAGGAAACATTTTCATGGAGAATACAATTCATATGTTCATGTGAGCAAAACGCACCATTAACAGAAATAGCTGAACAGTCCCCACCACATCACAGGCCTTCATGACTGCACCTCCACTCTCCCAACAAGCACTGGAGCCCAAACGGACCCAAATGCTCACAGCCAGTGTTTCCAGCAGAACACAGTTACAGGAATAAGTTACAAATAAATACAAGTAACATCAGTATTAATTAATTAACTACTACACTAGCCAGTACTCAACTGACAGACACTTTCATCTCTAAATTTCTCCACGTTTCTGAAAGCCAAAGCTCAAGGTCAAGCAGTGGAAGCAAAGAAAACGCTCATAAATGCACTCGAAACTTCCTGGGATTGGCAGAAGTAGCATGTGAGTACAGACCCAAGAGAGCTCAGCAGTCTGCTCACAAGTAAATCAATGCCCAGCTCCTCAGAAAGACATTGGCCCTTGAGGTGGGAGCATCCCCAAGACACTGTCACTCTGGGTTTGCAGAGGGACCCCATATGAAAGTCATTTTTTAATGCTAGGTGCTACATCGTAGCTATTGGTGAGTCCTCTGTGCTGCTCTCCTGCTCCAAGCCCACGCGGCGGATGGACTCTGTGTATTTCTGTCGTCCCAGATCAATGATGGTTTCAACCTCATCAGCGATGTCCTGGCGGCCACTCTCTTTCATGGCTGTAATCAGCTTGCTCACACAGTCAGGATCCTCTGAGTTTTGCTGAGCCCATGAGAAAAGCATGCCCAGGATCTGCTTATCAAGGTCGTCTCTGAGGAAAGGAGGAAGCACAGAAATAACCAACACACTCTCCTGACTGGCAACCCACAGTGACCTGACCGAAGTCCCAGTCCATGGCTAGAGCCCCAAAGAAGACATCCAGACACAAAAAATGCTCAGTGGACCTGCCTCTTCCCCACCCATCTTAGAGGAGTTGCAGCTCCTGCACTAGCATTTCTCTATAAAATATTTTCCTACTGGAAATAACAAATTCTGCTTTTGAATGTGATTTCCCCACAGGAAGAGTAGTTTGGTCATAACAAATCTAATTCTCTCCTACGGCTCTGGCTTTTTGGTCAGACTGCATGCCCCATGAGGTACCACAAGCTCTTTTTGCATACAGATGATACTCACAATTAAAGCCATAGACCATTGCTCATTGTATGAGATGGAGTCTGGCCAGGAATCCAGATCACAGAACAAAACAGGAATGCAACTCAGCTGAACTACAGAGCTCATCAGGTTTGTTATTTCCCAATTTTGTTTTTCAAACAAAAAGCTTTGTTTTATAATGGCAAGAGAAAATAATCAGTTTTCCATTATATAAGGCATTATTTTGAGAAGAACCATTAGTCAACGCATCTTTTATTCAGTGAAACAATTACAATGTAAGACCTTTCAACCAGCCAAGCATTAATTTATACTATTACACTGCAGATAGATAGAGAGATGGCTACATAAAGAGATAGAAGGCATCACTATTGATCCCTGTGTCCTATCTTACCTGTTATTGTGTCCTATGCGCTCAATCTGCTGATAGGTCAAGCCCAGGTTGAGGCCAATGGTCTGCCAGTCAGACCCCACACGCCTGGCAATGCTCAGCAGGTTTGCCTGTGTCAGGTAGCCAGTCTCAACATTGCCCAGGTTCAAGGGAAGGAAGGAGAAACCACACAGGGGACCAGGATTCTCATCACAGCGGGATTTCAATTGCTGTGTCACAGAGAAGAGAGAGAAAGAACATTCTTTCCTCTACAAATTGTTTTCATAGAAGACAGTGTCTGGCCACTTGGTCTCCACACTGAAATTTCCTTCCTCCTACTGGGGAGAAAGGAAATTCTTGGGGCTGAAGAGTCAGGCTGTAAGAAGTAAGGATCACTCACACTGGCAATGACCAGCTATGCCCACTGCCTCGGAAAAACATCAAATCATAGTGTTCAAATAGCTCACACTGGAAATTTCCTTTCCTGTCTTTACAGAGCAGTTTAAAATAAGCCATGTCTCCAAAGTGTATTTGCCTCAGCAGTAAGAGAGCACTTAGTCTAGATTTGTAGTTGAGGTTGCATATGACAGAAACGGATGTGAGATCATGGCATGTGATCTGAAGGGAAGCATTCAGCCTACCAAGGTATTTATTGTTTTAAGTTTCTCAAGAATCAATTAAATTCCATAAGCAAAAGTTGCTTTTCTCACTACAACACACAGCCTAGACTTTAAAGCTCACACCAGAATACTTACACTTGATGTCTGTATTCAAATCCAGCATAATTACCTCATCCTAATCCTTTCTTTTTTTCCTGCTGCATGAGCTGTGTAACTAAGAAATTTATAAACAAAACAGACACTTCCCTTAATCACAGTGAGCTTCCTTGTGTACTACATCCCTCATTCATTCAAAGGATCCGCCCTCTCTGACCAACCATCGAACAAGCCTGTGCTTGACAGGCAAGATGACAGGAGAGATGGAGACCACTCCCAGCTACTCATGTTTCTCGTTGCAGAAGAGCTCACTCACAGGGAGTGGGAAATCTCCACCACGACCTCATTGGGCAGCTATTTCTTGTGGTCATTCATTGCATCCCTTTTCACAGAGGAAACCAAAATTAGCTGAGCGGGAAGGCCATGCTCCTATCCCATCTAGATTGATTTTTCTGTAGGAGACAACTTACAGGTAGTTTGATGGGCAGGGTAGCAAGCCAGAGGGAGTCTGCTCCTTTCCTCCTCCTGCTGGCATCTTCAGGGATGTTCTCTGGAACTGCCCCTCGGTAAAAAGAGACCTTTGCAACAGAAAGCATGCAGTAAGGCTCCGATTCAAGCACAGTGGCCAAGCCTGTTGGCACCAGGTCTTTTCTGCCTGAATTCAACATTCTCACCTATCCTCAGCCCACAAATATAGCCTCTCAATTATGTGCAACTGGGAGGAGCACTGAGGTTCTGCCATAACAGCTGGACTTACTGCCAACACCCCAAGAATTAACATCAGGAATGTAAGTCCTGAGTGATGAGTGATTCTTCCAGACTACACTTCTTGATTATTCAGCGTTTAGTCAGTGAAATCCAAAACCAGAGAAAGAGCGGAGGAAAAGAGTCATGCACAGCACTCAGATTACTATGAGGAGTATTGTAAAAGCAATGATGATGAAAGAGGAAACAAAAAGTCAGTGTAACTCATGGCTCACCTGGCCTTTTACAGCTTGGCCTTTCCTGTCCACAGGGGAGGTCACATATACTTCCTTCATGTTCTTCAAGTGGGAGTAAAAAATAAATGACAGACGTCCGTCCACACAGTCAGGGCGATCTGTGCACAGAAGCAGCAAACAGTCAACTTGTGGAGAAAAGTGTGCAGCCTTCGAGCCTGGACAACAGCCCATCATCCACTAGCAGCCTCCATGCTACTAACTACTTCTGCTCATGGCTGAAAGAATTGCAACCTCCCCTTCTCGCTGAGTGACATAGGAAAGCAGAAAACACCGACTGTGGAGAAAGCAGGTCCTACAAGTGAAAAAGGAGAATGGACACAAGGTAGAGATGAAGTTCAAGAACAGAAGGCAAGGCAGAATGACACACGGAGTCAAGTCCATCCTTGGTGCTTCCTTCCCATCTCAGTCCATACTATCCCTTAGAGGGCAGAATCAGCTGCAATAGCACCCTTTAATGCACAAAAAGAGGACACCCATCTCATCACCATTTATACAGGGGTGCAGAGTAGAGCTAAAGGAAAAAAATATAACCAGGTACAACATTCATATATGTAATTAGCTGGAAATGAAGTTAAGAGTCCAGCCTAAATCAAGACAGAGGGACAGACTCTGGCTTCCTGAACTCCACTGAAAGACCAATGCACTTTGTGTTTACTTTACACCAATGAAATTGAGCTCTCTGTTCAAGTTTTTCAGAAAATGGCTCATTTTGCAGCTGTAGCAGGTCCAGACACGTTGGGACATAAAACATCATCTTGAGTTTTTGTCCTGCTCCCTCCTTCCTTCTCTTCTAGTGGCTCCAGCAGGAGGAATTATCTGCTCTGGATTATTTCAGAAATATCTTCTTAAAAAAACCCCCCAATTTTATATGTGTTCTCTCAGAAATGGGCAACATTAATTAGATCACCATGGGCATCTCAGTGTGCTGTCTAAGATGCCAGGAAACGGGCATAGCGGGCTGCAAAAGCAGATCAGTCATAAAATAAACACATTTAGCTATTGCCCTCTGCAGGTTTACAAGAGCACGAGAGGAAATTAAAGTCTGCAAACAGTATTTTCATAGGGAAAAGTAGACACAAAAGATGAGTGACCAGAGAATGTGACAAAATCATGGGTTGACTGCTGTGAGTAGTGGTCGAACTGGAGACAGAGAGGAATGTCATGGGTGAGTACAGCCCCCAGCAGAAACATGCCTGGGGCCAGAGAAGCACAAGAGGTAGGGAGCAGCAGAATGAGCCCAGTACTGCCATACCCATATCGATGCTGATGCCTCGCTCAAAAGCTGCAAAAAATTGCTCTCCCTCAAACATCTCCACCATGTCAGATGGCTCCGGTCCTTGATAGCGGTTTTTCAGCCTCTCCAGCACTAGGTCAACCTGACAAGGATGACAACACAGGACACCGTGTTTGGTCTGAAGCATGTCAGTCCCCGGCCCATGTCCCTACACTCTTGATGTTCCTCTCACTCACCTTCAACAGGGGAAGACCATTTCCCATGAAAAGGATGCAGAAGCAGTAGAAACATTTATTCATTGCTTTACAAATACAAACACCCTCCCCCTGCTATCCCTTCAGACAAAGAAGTGATGCTCTGAGTTTTGTGCCTTTTGTGCCTCCTCTCAAATAAAAACCAGACAAGTCTGTGTGGACTAATAAAGATAGGCCATACCAAAGCTCCCTTTAAACAAAGCATTTTCAATGATGTATCTTTTTTAACAGGTCAGTAACCTTCAAAGACAGAGAGGGATTTACTTGCTACCATATCCCACTCACAGTATACCATTAAAAAATATTTTCTCTGCAAAAAGACACGTGCTACAATAGCTCATACAATATACCAGAGCTCACTTTGGCTTTGCAGTCTGTGATCAAAGTGGCAGACTTGGGGTGTCGGAGGCAGTGCAAGAGTCAGCTTAGGCCCAAAGTGTCTATTCTTCCTTCTGTTTTTAAAAGTAAACCTCTCTCACCCCATGACCACCCCTAGCAGGAATACAGACACACCCAAATCAGGATCTCACTGTCAGTGTCATTGCTGCCTTCCCTGGAGATAATTTTAACCTGGAACTCAAGATATAAAGAATCCTTGCAGATGCTTGTGTCCACAGGTCATTTCAATACAAAACAAATTAAGAGAAGAAGCAACCAGACCAGAGGATTATGCAGAGCTGGACACGCAGCCCAGTACTGGCAGTCTGATAAGATAACCCTCACCTCACCGAGCAGCAGTGCCTGTCAAGGTACACGCTCCACAAACACAGATGCACACTCTTCTTTGCTAACATCTGAAGCAACACTGCTCAGGGCTGATACCCCTAGAGCAGAGGCAGCAGAAGAGAATGCGTGAGTGCTTCCCATCTCCTTCCCTACAAAGTAAGCCTGATGAGCTCAAACTCATAGCATAAACTAACCTGATGTTGCACTGAAGCAGTTAAGGAGGGGTCATACGTTCTGTCCACTGCTTGAACTGTAAACAGCAAGGAACATCAGGAAGAGTACCATTTCTAACCACTCCAAATGAAATCAAAGCAGTGCTGCTGCCCTCATCCACTAGCCTATGTCAGACAAGTGATGTGTAAGCTTTAACTTTGACTTAAGTTTAAGCCAACATGTTTTGCCTCATGTTTACTGGATGCTAACAGCATACACATGGCCAGTAACTGTGGCTCAGCTGATTTGAGCAGCCCAATCCTCAGGGTAGGAAATCAATGCATGGCATTTGCCACTGCATAGAATGAGGTTTCCTTCTTCCCCCAGCTCCCTGTGAGTCAGTATCACACCACCAACTGTGTGGTGACAGCACACCCCAGTCATGACTCTGGGGCAATAAACAGGGCCATTTGGTGCACTGCTGTCCTTATATCCTATAAATAGAGGCCCAGGAAGCTCAGGAGCAATGCAATGGAACCCAGATCAGACCTTGTGCTTGGGGACACACTGTAGCAGGACTTGCTCGGGGTCCTTCTTCCTCTGCAGTGCAATGAAGTTCACCTGGTATAGACGCAGCCGCTCATAGACCTTCTTGGCAATGCCTTCAATGTAGGTCTTGGTGGTGTACCACAGCCAGTACCTGGCAGACAAGGAATTAAGAAACATGAGGGATCCTGTCCAGATAGAAACATAAGTGTCATACCCACAAGATTTTTAAAAATGATGGGTAGAGACAAAGTGCTAAACTGGGCCTGACTTGCAAAGGGAAAAGGGAACAGATAGGGTTAATGGCATGACTTCTGGTCCGAGTGTGGGAAAAGCAAGGCAGATGAACATCCCATCTTTTCCTCAGGACTAATCCTGCACTTACCAGGAGAAGTGAGTGACTTCAAACATCACATAAATATGAGTGAATTTCAGGACCACCTGACTGGTAATGTCATCCCAGGTTTGGCCCTCCAGGTCACCATGGAGAAGACGCAGACTTAACTGATCCAAATTTAGCCCTAAAGACAACAATGATCAAGAGATGCTATAGGCAGTAGAAGCCTTTATTCATTGCTTTACAAATCCAGCCATAGGTTTGGGTGATTTACTTTTTAAAAGCACCAAATTAAAGCTCATGGCCTTCAACATACAGGACTTAACTTCACTCAAAGAAGAGCAGCAATAAAAGGACTATGCTATCCTAGTGCTTCAAGGATATTCTGGCGAAGTATGCAGACTTAAAACGATAGTGTGCTAATTTCCACCAACAGATTCATTTGACAATTCTCGACACCAAAATCTAAGTAAGTTCTCTTTCTAAGGTACATCCCACAGACTTTCCAATCCTGATGCACTTTAGACATACAAATACCAAGTAGTGTTATAACAAAGACCGTATCACACCCAAAAAAATTTTACTTCTTCACAAGAAAGCCAGGAAAGGTCAAAGAAAATAGGAATTAGGAGACACAGGGTACTCAGCAAACAGATGAATCCCTGGCACAACTGAGGCTTTTTTACTTTTTTAGAAGTATTGAGAGTGGGATATGGCTTAGCATATTATCATACAGTTTTAACTGCAGTGGCTCAGCACCTGAGTCACGGGCAAGGAAAAGAGAAGGCAGACTCCTGGAGGCAGCATCTTCATTTCCTGTTTCAAGCTGTTCCCAGTCATGAACCAAAGCCCTTCTACAGAGCATCTCCTCAGCTGGCAGGAGTGACTCTCCAATCCACCATACTGAAACCAGCAGTCTAAATACAAATGCATTTTGGCAGAGAAATCCATTTGCCAAGGCCATTCCCCAGCTTGTCTGGTCTGTGAAGCCCAGCACTGATCTGATGGATCTGAACTACCTTCAGCTCCCACCACCCTATACCACCACTCACTCAGCAGACACATTTTGCTGTTCCTGCAAGAAAAGCAGCAAGCTTTATTATCAACAGGAGAGGCAAATAAAATTCTCAGCTTGCCATTTGTGGTTTTCCACATACGGCATTGCTCTTTGCCAGTTTTAGGAATAAACTAACCTGTGACTCCGGGCGGGAGGGGCAGCTGAATTGTCACTGGATTGAGAAAATCCACCAGGGAGTCCTGGGAGAGGCAGAGCAGGGGACTGGCTCTGCACCCTTCCTGGGCTGTGATTTCGTCTATCTCTTTCGCAGGGACCTGCAGCACCTGGACGTGGCAGACAGCACAGTGAGCAGAGCAGTCAGATACCAAACTCCCCCATTGCTCACTCAGCTCCCCCAGCACCCAGCAGGCAAATGCTGCTCTTGCCTCAGGACTCAGTGAGAAACAGAAGCACAGTGAACTCTGACTGAAGTATGGCAACCTACAAGCTGGGACGGAGCAAAATATTACATGTAGCACTATCTAGCAACTATACAGAACAATTAATTTTAGTGGGGTGGCTTTAGACTTAGATCCACATTAGATTTCCCCCCGCCCAAGTCTCACTGAGCCGTTTTGCCAAGCTTAGTTTTGCAAGCAAAAAAGAGGCAAAATCTCATTGTGTTCCCTTTATAGCAGCTACCTGCTGGTCTGCTGGAGACCCCACAGGACAGCTTGCAGCATAGCCCATTTTTCAGGCAGGGAAGTTAAGAAAGAAGGTGATCTGAGTCAGCCCATGAAGCAGCCATGTCAGACAGGAATTACCCTAGGGCAGACATCTCAAGTTCAGTTCCTGTACTTGGCATGGGTCAACAGCTGCACCACAGCTTACCAAAGGTTGCTTTTTAAAGCATGCATACCTGCATCTTGACAGTGCGAGGCTCTTTGGTGACTCCAGGAGGAAAGATCACTTTGATGTTTGGATCCACACTGGAAAAGAGCAATGTCCCCTCTGCTGGCACTTTGCATTCATCTTGCACAAGTCGAGACACAACAAGGAACCAAGAGAAGTGAAGGACACTACAGTGAGCCATCTGTAACAGAAGGCAGGGAAGAAAATATATAGGCATATAATTTAATACAATAAAGGCAGGAAAATAAGGACCAGTATCAGCCAAGCAGATGAAAGCTTGAACATCCCTAGAACAGGGATGAAGCATGGCAGGCTGCAACTCACCACCTTCAGGAGACACAATTCAGTGAGAGAGGAAACCTGTAGCTGAAATCCACTACATTTTATAGCAGCTGGTCAAAATACAGCTCATGAGATGTTTCAAATGGGCTCACTCTTGGCTGGGCAAAACCAAAGAGCACCAATGTGTGTCGCTGGTCATTTCAATCTGCTCACCATTAATCCTCCCTTCTGCTCCACTCTTGTTCTCAGATCACTCCAGCTCTGCCCATTGAAGGTCCGAACTACCACCTCATGCTGCTGAAGGATTTGAGGCGTGACAAATGGCATCCAGATCTGCACCTCCTGGCAAAAAAAACATTCCTGTGAGACACCAACAGAAAGGATAAAACCAAGCCCAGCTCTGCTTCCTGTGCAAACAAGAAGGTGGAAGGTGAAGCACAACCTGTATGCAGGAAGTGCAGGAATCTGCTCTACCCTGCAGTCTCTGGGAAGGTGGCAGGAGATGTTGGGTCCGCTATGGAGTGGGACAGCAGGAAAAGTTCAGCAGCTTCTGGGCAGAAAGGGCAAAGCGACTTCTGCGGTGAGCTGCTGTTAGCCATGATGGGGCTGGGGGTGTAACTACTCGCCAGCTTGAATGAAAACCACGCAATCACCCTTTTATAGAAGGATGCAAACCGTTCTCTTTGCAAGCTAAGGCCAGATGCTGGGACAGCGCTTATCCTTTGGCACAGCAGGAGGGTTGTAAGTGAGAAAGGTTACAGCCTAGCTGAATTAGGGCTTCTTTGGAAGGCAATCCTGCAGATATTTAAAAGCAGCAGTTATGGGGGTAGCTGTCTCAAAAGTCCCAAAAGGCTCTCTCAGAAGACTCTGATGAGCTACTTCAAAGGCAGATTTATCAGGTGACCTAGATGTGTCCTCACCTGCTGGAATTTGACCCCATGAGGCTGCAGCTCCAGGACCCTACTCAGCAAGACATCATGGTGTCTAAGCTTTACGAACTGAGGGTCCGGTTTGAGGAGTCGGAAGCTGATCCGCAGAGGATCAGAGGCAGCCCCCGGTGGAAAGCAGAAATGGATGTCACAGGGCAGGACCACTTCACAGCCTTCAGAGGTGACAGGAAAGCTTTGAGAAGAAATGCATGAATGTATGACACTGTGCAATGACTTCAGCCCTCCAAAAATCAACAGAAGAATCTCATACTTGTGTTTGACTGGCCTACTGAGCCTATAAGCCTATACATTCCTGCAATACAATACCCACCTTGCACCAATCTTGTCTGGGACCTTGTCACTCCACAGTAATATAAATTCTTCGTAACAGAGGCTTACCTGTTCTTTCCTAATCTACAGGAGAATCTTCTTAGCCCTCCAGCACTGGGTTCACCTGTGGCAATAAGAAGGTTTGGGTAGGAGGAGAAGACAGAGGTTACCTAAACCAGGGTAGACAAAAAAGGCTGAGCAGTTTTGGCTTAATCCTAATCTGACAGAAGCCGCTAATGGAACCCTGCTCACATTGCAATGGGCTCTAGATCAAGCAGCAGCAGGAGGATGGCAGGAGGCCTAGAGGTCCCGAGACAAGGAAACGCTGACTCTCCCCCAGGGAAACTCAGAAGCAGAGGGAATCAGAAAATATTTCAATTTACCAGCCCTGCAGCTTTCAGGGACATGTTTGATTGCCTGGGGCCACCCCTGGGAATCAGTGCTTGCTCTTGCGAACATGAGCACCATTGGGAAACCCTGCTCAGATTCCTGCTTATTCGTCAACTTCACCTTGAACAAAGAGCTGCTCCCCTGCAGCCTGTGAACCACAGGAAAGCAGGAGGTACCTGCATAACAGAATGACCTCTTACTGCTCTTTGAGCTTCTAGCATGAGCCACCATAGCCTTAGGGCCATGCGGCAAGTCCAAGAACTGGTGCTCACCTCTGATAAAAAGGCTGGACCTTTTTAGGGACCTCTCCTGATCCGTTTCCCGTGAATCCCATTTTCACTTCCACTATAAAACCTTATTGAGAAAGCCCAATTCCAGGGACCACTGAGCCCTTCAGACCGGGCTTGGGCTCATAAAAACATAACTAGTACTGTCTGTATCCTTACAACCTAATAATTATTCCAGACAAATAAAGGCTGATCTGATTCCCCCCTGCTTGTCTTCTCTAATCCAAACCCATCTACATCATGCTGGGCTGACTGAGGGAACAGCTGGGCAGAACACACAGCAGCAGAAGCCTTGCAATTACCAGCCTGCAGAGATGGTTCAGTTTCTCCTAAGGGATTGCCATGGAGGTCCACAAATGGCAAGGCCTGGATCTCAGCAGGGACAGCACGGAGGCAGTTGTTCTGCAGATTAAGTCTGGACAAGTTGGGCAGGCTGGCAAGTGAGGCAGGGACTGTCACCAGGAAATTGCTGTGGAGATGCAGCTCACGCAGAGACTTCAAATTGGCTGCAGGTTAGAACAAGAACAAGAAGTTGTTAATTGTGTCGCACATCAGCTCTAACTCCCCCTTCCTCATCCCATGTAAACACACATATAATGAGGGAAAAGTGCAAAAGCCCAACACCTCTATAGCTCACAAAATAAAGGGGTGCAGGGAATCAGCTGAGAGGCAACCTCCTCTGTCCCCTGCTTTTCAGCACCCAGTTAGGAGTGTGGATGTAAGACTCTTCTGTGACAGCATCAGTAACAACCTTGGGCACAAAGTAATAGAGGATCCAAGAGCCAGAAGGCTGGGCAGCAGAAGTCAAGAGCCCGGTTCCACGGACTTGTCCACACCGTACACTGTGATTTCAAGCCCAGATTTGCATCCCATCAAACCCCAGCTCTTCTGTTTCCAGTCCTGAGTGCTACCCAAAACCAGCCAGGCCAGACTGTAAATTGTATTGAGATCTTAACTGTGTTGCTGATCCACAAGAAAAGAAAGTGTGATCCAGAGAATCATTAATGCTCGAAGGGACTGACTGAACCAAGCACGTTTCTTCCAGATATCCCTTTCATTTGGTTCCAACATGCTAACAATTCTAGGGACAGAGACCAAGAGCCTCAGAGGTCCTAGGTTGTACCAAAAGTTTCGCAAGCCCATGTCTTCTTTTCCCCTATAAAATACATACCTAAGGAGTCTGGGATGCTCGATAAGCAATTCCCAGAGAGAACCAGCTCTTTGCAGTTGTGCAGATTTCCAATTTCTTCAGGAAGCAATTGCAAAACATTTTCTGAAAGATCCAGGGTCTGCAGCATCGACAGCTCCCCAATGCTCTGAGGTAAGTCCATCAACTGATTCTTCATAGCAGAGAAGAAAGCCAGCTTGCTAAGACAGCCAAAGTCCTCAGGAAGTGCCACCAGGCTGTTGTGGCTCACCAGGAGCACACGGAGGCTGGAGAGGTTGAGAATGCAGCTCGGCAAGGTGGAGAGTTTGTTGAAGCTCAGATCCAGGTGGGTGAGACACTTCAGGTTCCCAAGGTCTTGTGGCAAGCTTGTCAGGGAGCCACACTGACAGGAACCAAACTTATCTCTAACATGGCCTCCTGGGTGTGGAGGGAAGTAGAAGAAGAGGTCAGTATGCTATAGGGATACCTCACCAGCCTCACGTGAGACTCCTCAGCACATAGACTCATGAGATGGGGAGTTACCGATCACAATGAGCAGCACTGATTACAAAGTACTCAGAGAAGTGAGTCTTCTGCTTCATGCCTCAGTTTCCTGATCAGTGAAAGGGGTGTAATGGTAAAAATCTGTTATGAAATCTAGATGCCACAGTGAACCAGTACAGCTCTACTAAACACATCTGGAGTCAAAGCTCAGAACTAGGCAGGACACCCCACACAGCTACCACCCTTCAGCAAGGTGGTCCATATACCTCCAAGCCTCCTACCCTCCTTCCCCACCTCTTCCTCACCAGCATCAGTGGCCAACACACAACACTTTATGGATTAAGGAGATAATCCTTGCCCTCAAGGCTTTGTCCATGCTGTCGAGAAACGAACAGCCCTGAGGACCAAGAGCTGCCCTTGCAAGACTGGAGGGCAGATGTGGCGAAAACAGTGAAAATGGAGGGGGGGGAAGTAGGTAATTCAGTTTTGTGTAGGCCAGACAGCATAGAGAAAGAAGG
Organism: Cephalopterus ornatus; assembly: GCA_013396775.1. Classification (NCBI taxonomy): domain Eukaryota; kingdom Metazoa; phylum Chordata; class Aves; order Passeriformes; family Cotingidae; genus Cephalopterus; species Cephalopterus ornatus. The sequence continues at coordinate 217,305 of VZRE01001482.1, forward strand.
ATACAAGTTCCCCACCCCAGCATGTGACACTCGAATTGGAGAAGGGCTACACCCTTGGAAAATAATTTGAGCAAACAAAAGGAAACTTCTTTGTTTGTTCATTGTTTCCTACTCCCCCTCCCCTGTTCTCTATTTATATCCACATACAGCAGAGGGCACCAAACACTTTTTGTGCTGCATAATGGTGCAAAATGAGAACAACCAAATTATCAGGCACATTTCACTTTGTACATAAGAAAATCTTAGTCAACTATTTTATTGTGCTTCAAGATGCTCAGGGCGTGCATACATCTCACTAAACAGAACTAATAAAAGGTATTGCTGTTATCATCACCTTACTAAAGGTGGAAAAGAATCTCAAATTATTTACCTGAGAAATCTGTGACAGATATAGAAACAAACCTCAATCTTTTCAGTTTTCAGATAGAAACCTGAATTCTGGCCACAAACTCCCTCTTTTTTCTCTCATTTAAAATTCCACCTCCCAAAGAGCAAATGATTCAGTCTGATACAGAAATTATACCACTTGTATTCAGATCCTCCCACAATAAAGAGATGAGAAAGTTCAAATAATGATCTAATACTTATAGCTCTAACAGTTATTACACTTTGCCAAATTACATGCATGTCCTCCGTCATACTTTAGATAAAATGTTGAACAGCCTCTTCTGGTCTGTCTTGAACTCTGCTAAACATACAGTTATTAGCAGTAAGCAAGGATTTAAGCATGGATTGATTCAGATGGAAATGCAGAAAAGACATTTATTATACTTCCAAAAATTAAAGAGGGGCTGAACATTTACCAAGAAATCCAACACCTTTCAATCCCCCTCTTCTTGAATAATTGCAAAATTATTATCTTCTTGAAAATTAAAATTATTATCTTCTTGAATAATTGCTCTCTTCTTGAAGAGAGCGGCTAAAGAAAATGCTGCAGTATCAACTCAACTAGACTCCAAAAACTGATCCCCAGGCAGCTGTAGAAACAAAGGAAGGAAATAAGAGTCTAGAAGCTGTATCTTGTTGAAATCTGCATGCATCTCTGAGCAGGGCTAAGAGCCAAAGCTGAGGTAAGGGGCAAAACAGTTCCAAGGGCATTTTGTCCTGCAAATGTAGAGAGAAGGATTAACAGAAAATCCAAACGAAGAAAAGTCGGATGGTGACGAGCCAATTTACCTTTCAGCACCAGGGATTTCAGGTGCTCCAGATGAGGAAGGCTGTCCAGTGTGGTGCCAATGAGGGAATCATTGCTGCTGAGACGAAGGAACTCGATCTGGACCACCTCTTCCCGTTGCTCCTTCAACAGCCGGAGGAAATGGCAGCAGCCATCAGGATAAACATCCAGGTTCAGTCTGTTGCCTGCAAGGCAGGGGCCAGCAAGCGCAGGAGCCCCCGAAGTCCCCTCCCCATACTTGTCCCAGGGGCTCAGCAGCTCTACCACCTTCTGCATCTCCTCCATGGGATCTGGACATGCTCTGACTTGCCAGGCAGGCAGGAACCAGCAGCACCACGAGGCAGCCGGGACAAGGAGGAGAGGAAGAAAGATGGAGCTGAAACAGAACACAGGTGCATCATGAAGGCCTCCTGCCTGAGCCCAGAGTGGCTGGAAACAGTTTATAATCAAAGCAAAAGGGCAAGAAGGGTTACATGCATGTTACTGAAAGCTTTGTGGGCAGAGAGCACAGAAATGCAGGGTGACAGATGCCACAGAGGCTTCTCCTCCTAGGGAAAACCTCAGAGTTTTTCCAGCCAACATCTCAGCAAGGAATGGAGCAATTACACACCACCAGCATAAATAATATTAACTTTAAAAGATATAAATGTAAATGCCTATTCCTTATGCAGATTTCGAAGTGCCTTAGTGGGAAGCTTTACAAGTGGAGAAGAAAACTGGGGCAGGGAGAGCTGAGCCAGAAGCAAAGCCCAGGGGCAGCTCACAGACTGTGATGGGTCCTCATTGAACCCGGTTGTGAAACCGAGTGCCAATGGGATAAAAGTGAGCAGGCAAAGGGCAGCAGAGCAAACGGGCCAGGGGCAGGGACGGGATTAGAAAAGGCACATCTGCAACAGAGAAGCACTGGACTGTGCAGTCAGACTGGGCTCTTGTGGAAGTGCAAACCAGGCACAGAGCTGTGGCCAGCTAATTACCAGCTAGTCCCTGTTTCTTCCCCTCAGCATCCTCCACAGACAAAGGGAAAGGGAAAAAGTGGATATCACATAGTGCTTGCGGAGAAGGATTCAAACCTAAAGGAGCAAAGGTAGAAAATTTGACTAATTAATTACTCCTCTGCTTTTTTAGTGTGAAGAAGCCTTCATCCATCTAGGACTTTTAAAAGACGACACTATCACCACAGCACATAGGTAGTTCAAAGATAAGCAGAGGGACCACACTTGTTTTTATACGAGTAGTCACATACTTCCAACTACCTTGTTTCCTGCTCTTTCCACTTCCTTTATCTTTTGCAACTCCTCCTGAGCTTGGCAATAAGCATAAGCTAGTTTACTAGCTTATGATGTGAATATCAGGACCTCTTTGTAAACTCTGCCATGGATCAAATAGGTGAATAAAAGTTTGAATGAGTGATGCAGAACTAGAACAAACTTGGCTCTTACTTTCAAGGCCAGCAGAAACGAGGTAATGCCCCAGCAACACCCTGAGGAGCAGTGCTTTTACTGTTAACCTGTGGGACATGGCAAGACAGATGCTCCCAAGGCCCAGTTTGGTGGAGGCGTCACACCCTTCACACCCATCTCCCTGAAATAGCAGGAATGTAATGACAAGAACAGGAAGCAGAGCCCAGAGGCAGCTCAAAAACTGAGACAGGTCCTTGTCGAATTCCGTTGTGTAATCAAGTGTGAAACTACTGCATTAGTATAAAGGTGAGCATTTCTTACAAAATAGGCTATACACAACACATGCATAAGAAAAAAGACCATCTGCTATAGCTTCGTAAAGCTTTTGATGGTGAAGGAACCAAAGGGGAGCTCCTGACTGCCCAGACCGGAGAGGCTTGGAGGCCACAGAGGCAACTCAGGGTGTGCTGCCATACACGGGTCTGCATATCCTGTGCACAGGCAGGCACAGGCACACCAACACACACCCCCACACACAGANACACACTCCCGCAGAGGGACACAGACCTGTACATGGACACACCCCCGCACACGGACACAAACACACGGGTCCCGGACTGTCCACACGTGCCCTGCCCCTGGCCGCGCCACCCCACATCCCGCCGTCCCGACCCGCGGCAGCAGCTCCAGCCGGGCCCCGCTCGTCTCACCCCTCCAGCCCTTCGCCCTCAACAAGCGCGCCGGGTCAAGGCTTGGCTGGGCCGGGCTCTGCCCAGCACTTCCTGCAAAGTTCTCGGGAGCCGCGCTGCCGGGGTGGG
>VZRE01001483.1:0-10350 GCA_013396775.1 Cephalopterus ornatus
TAGCTAGTTTGGTAGGTACGTATCAGTTGTAACAGTTGTTTCTGTGATTCCAGAAAGCTTTAGCAGAGCAGGATGTGTTTCTGTGTCAACTGTTTTTACTTAATGCATTTTAAGCATCTGAACATCTACCAGGAAGAACAGTCTAACTTGTTGAGTTTATTTGATTCTGTACTTCTTGGTTTACAACAAGCCGTGAGATAATTCCAAGTTAAACTCCTCCTCGGTTTCTAGAGTTTNNGGTTTCTAGAGTTTTTATCACAGGCTAGATAGAATTAAACAAGAAGATATCTTTCTTGTCTCTCATGAACATTTTGCCAGAGTAGTTTCTCCAATTTCTACCACTTTTGCAATGCCAAATAGAATGTGAAGTATACTAAAATGAAAGCAAATGAAAATGAGTTGAACTGCATTTCTTAGAGGATGACAGAACACAGAGAATTATTCAACTGCCAAAACATCAACGGATTTGATATTGTAAGGTGTTATGTTGATAATCAAAATGTTTAATCAACATATGCATTGTGCTTTTGACTCTTGTCTTTCAGGTCCGTATCGAGACAGCTACAACACTGAAGTTAAATATCCTTTAATTTGCAAAGCTGTTTGATTAGTTCTTAATTCAGAGTGGAAAATAAGAAACTTTAAACTTATTACCAAATTCTTCACATTATAATTTTTGTGTATCCGTGAAATACTTGCTTATTTGAATTTTGTGTTCATCTCCAATCTGTATTATTTTTCCTTAATGGTTGTTCACCTGTAGATGACTTTGAGTTCAGAACTGACCAGTTCTTACCAGTAAGAGCATTTATATGTTCTGAAGAGTAGATAAATCCTTAGAGTAAAGCAGGAAAAAATATTTTCCAGTTTCATTTTAAACTCTATTATTTAGTAATTAGGGGTGTGGGGGATATGTGTGTATATTTATGTATTATTTTTTCAGTCTTCATAGACCAAAATTTTTACCCATACTGCTGCTGTTAAGGTTGCTAATGTGCAATACAAAGGCATACAATTCAGAACATTTTAGTATTACAGCAATCACAACTTCATAGCAGTGTGTTTAGTACTGTATATATTGTGTGTTAACAGATAGTAAGTTTCTTCTTGCTAAGACAGTATTAATACTGTATCTAATAAATATGTCTCCACACCAGTGTGGCTTTCCTGTGTGCCTGTTTCACACTGTTTTCACACTTTCCAACCTGCTGTTTCGTAAAAATACTAATTACAAATGTTTGCTTAAAATAGTGCCCTAAAAACACAGACTTTCTTATTCTCCTATGTTTGTGTTCTCGACAGTGATCGTTGCTGTTGTCATTAAGTAAATAATTATAAGTACAGCAAAGATTTACTTTGATCACTCAAATTTGGCAGGTGTTTCTCGTTTGATTATGGTTTTCATGTAGACTTCAACTCTCTTGAGAACAAACAAAGTAAAAATGCAGAGTGCATTTAGACTGTAAATATTGGAATTGTTTTAAGATGTCTTTTTCAGCTCAATATTTAAATTCATCTACCTCCCAAAAGCTGGAAGACCAAAGCTTTTCTTTGACACTAACAAAGTGCTCCTTCTGGAGAGACAGCCTATTTTACCTGTGAAGTCATGTTTACATTTACCAAAACATGAAAATGGTGTATGGTCAGACTGATCACGTTTGAACTGTTCTGTAAGAGGATATCTGATTTTTTTACCTTGCTTTAGGCAATGATTGCCTAGTGTGCATTTTTCAAAATAAAAAAGTAGTATTTTGCACACTTTCAAAGTATTTTTCAAAGTTTATGGATGTCTTAGAGTTGTAAGTATACTTTGGAAAATCACCAGTTCATGTCACTAATTGTATTTTTGATGGTCTAATCTGTAGTTCTTTATTTTTCTTTTAGTATCTGGAATCCATGTTTACACTGCTCTTTCAGCTACTACAGGAAGTAACACAATGCGACACTAAAATGCATGTTCTTCATGTTTTGTCTTGCGTGATTGAAAGAGTCAATATGCAGGTATTTTTTATTATATACTTTGGTGTTAGCTTTGTTGTAAGAACACAGGGCGGAGGACTTGGTGTGAAAGAAAAATGGAAAAAATATTTAATAGACTGGTTATTGTTGTCATAGCTGCCTGCATTGTTTGCATTCCTCTTTGCTCTTTTCAGTTCTCATTTACTTTTTGGGTAAAATGTCTGCTCAGTTACTACTTTTCTTTAGTTGCTTTCTATTTGTTATGTTGCCTTATCTTGTAGAGTACAGAAGGATTTTAACAGCTTATTTTACGGTCTTTCTTGCCATTTTGGTTTTTTACTTGTGATTTATTCTAATTGTCTCGTCATAGATCTGAACTAATATTTTATTTAATCTTACATGTTAAAAGAGACATTTTGGGGAACAAAATACTTTGCACTTCTGGGCGTGGTGCAGTTAAATTTGTAGTTTGTCATTGGTGCTGATATGGGTCACAGTTGCCTGTACACCACTCTTCTTAACTTCATGAAAAGTTTCAAATTCACATTATGTTAAAGTATGTTCTTATATTTTTTCAGAAACTATGCTGGGGATAAATTAATAGACTTGTTTACACGTTAAGAAACCTATTTGTGTTCTGAACTTCAGATACGACCATATGTAGGATGTTTGGTTCAGTATTTACCACTCCTTTGGAAGCAGAGTGAGGAGCACAACATGCTACGATGTGCCATTCTAACCACCCTAATCCATCTCGTCCAGGTAAGGAATCAGTCATGTAAATGTCATCAGTATCTCCTGCAGTTCTTAATGATAAAACAACACATGGTTATACTGCCTGCTGAATCCATGCTATTAACTGCTTCTTTAATATGGACTGTATGCCATCCTTCCTTCTCCAACCCTTCCTGCATCTCAAGAAAGTTGTATTAGGGCAGGCAAAGATCAAGAGAAGTGCTCTGAGGATGTAGGACAGTGTCCATACAGGAACAGAATTAATATGCAGGCAGTCTTGAACTTAGGGAAGTGCATGACTAAGAGGACAGTATCATAGAGATTAACACTGGAGAGAAAGTGGAAAAGGAATGACTGAACATTACAATGGGAGGAGAAATAAGGGTTCCCTTAAAAGTGGTGTAAGTTTCAACAAGAGGAAATACATTTTTACCATAAACAAATTGTGGAAATTCTTGGTTTTGGCCCCTGTGGAGCCTAAAAATATAGGTATTTTTGTATACAAAAGGTATTTCTCTTTGTATTAGACAAATTTATGGAAGACTCTTTAAAGGCAGATTTGTGTAAATAAGTAAATACAGAAAGAAGCCTTAACTTAGAAACATCAAATAATTTTAAATTAACCATTATCAAAATATATGAATTATGCATTCCACTATATAAATTATATTATAAATTATATATATTATGCATTCCATATATAAATTCAGCATTCCACTAGCCTCAGTTCTTCTTAAGTAGTAATATTACAATATGTTGTAATGCTTGCTGTTCAGTAATTGGCAGTTCCCAGTTAAAGAATTCTGTTCCGTTTAGAGCTAGTCCTTATTTAATATTAGTTTGACAATAGTTCTATTTAGCTTATTTTTAAAAATTGGGTTTTCTTTTTAAGTGATTGCTAAAAATTCTTTACTCTGCATTCTTGGGAAGAAATCTTTATGTATGACTCATGGATCATTTAAAAATTAAATCACTGTCATCAATCTGTAAATCTTTGTGTAGCTAAGAAAACAAACCCTTCTCTTGATTCTTAGAATATGTCAAATGATTTCATGTGCAGCAAGAGCAAAGAGTAGTTCTTTTCTTGATCTGTAAAACATTCAGCATTTAGTCATGTAGTATTTGTTAGACTTGTGACTCTTCCAAGAAAGAGAATCACCACTGAATGTTTAGGAATGTATATTGTTTCTTGTTTTTTCTTGCAGATTACTGATAAGAGGATTGTTTTCAAAAAGCATATAATTTTCTCAAAACATATTGAGAGAAAGCTTAGGAGTATCAGACTATTTTGTTGTTGTATGAAATAAATGCAAGTTCAACCTTTGATTTCTTGAATTCATGTTTACATGTGAATATAACAGCATTACAGATCTTTTCCAGTGCTATTCTTTAAATGCTTGGTTTGAGGTTTTTGACATATTTTACATTTCTATTTTATTTTTATAGGGACTAGGAGCGGACAGCAAAAGTCTCTATCCTTTTCTACTTCCAGTTATTCAGCTAAGTACAGATGTTTCTCAGCCTCCACATGTTTATCTTCTGGAAGATGGTTTAGAGCTGTGGTAAGAATATTTTCTATCAGTTTGTAATTTTAAAACAATTATTTTTGTATCCACAGAAGAAAAAATTGTAAAAAGCTTTGAATATTAAAATTTATATGTTCTTGTTACCTTACCTTGACTTCATCTATATTACACTTTTGCTCAGATGACATGAGGGTAGGAAGTTAGTAAAAAACCCACAATTAAATAGCTGCATAGGTAATTAATTTTCAGACATTTGATAATGAAGATACAGTTCTGTAATGATAATGAACAGGATAACAAAGAGTCTAGACTCACTGCAATGTGCATGCTAAACTAATAATCTGATATGTTTGAATTCAGGAGAACAGTGACCCAGTGGTTCTCAAAAGGGGTTGCAGGAAGAGATGTCAAGTTTTCAAGGATGAAGTGTAGAAGTTACCTTTTAGATCTCAGGCTGTTTGGTGACTGAACATAAAACAAGAAGTGATGTTCTGATCAGTCTACTGTGAGCCTGATTTATTTGTTTCTGATGCAGCTGATGATGTTATAGGAGGAGGAAACTCTTACCTGAATTCAGCACCTGTTTCTCCCGAAGAATAGGAATACATAGTTTATCTTAAAATAGTGAGGGATTCCTTTAATTTAAATTGTAGATGAACATTTGAGTTGCAAATTCTTAAGCTACAGATGTTCTGTTCTATGTGCAGCAAAACTGAGATTTATAATGCTGGTGACAGCAAGTCAATGTGCAAGAGCTTCTCAAAATTAGGACAGAGGCCTTTTTAGTGTATGAGTTCAGAACTTTTATATTTTCTTAATACTGGTCTTGAGGTTACTATTCTGATGACTGTACAGAAGATTTTAAGATGTCCTAGAGCATCAGAGGAATTTGGATGCAGCTGGCAGAGACAGTTGGGACTCTAATGGCTTCTTGAACAAAGAGAAGGATAACAGCTAAGATACTTTACCTAATCACACATGTTATTTAAATACAGTAATCCCATGCCCAAGATCTGGGAACAAACTGGAATTTTTTTTGTGGCTTTAAATGCAAGTTTAATTTATTGCTACCATATTCAAACCTCAGGAATTTTAAATGGCCACCACAGCTGCTCCTTTGATGTGTAGTGCACTACACGTGTTCTTGCACTGTAAATATTCCTCTCTACCCACCTTCTGAGTTCCCAGGCTGGGTACTTAGACATTCTCGCTGCTGCATTTCAGAGCTTATGTTGTCATTATAAAATATGGTAACATATTTTTCTTTGTTTTCCTACCTTTTGGCAAGAACCATGCCTATACTCATGGGTGTGGTGTAAGGACTACTGCTGTGCTTGAAGTATGCTTCCAGTAATTGTTACACATTGTTGATCATATAGATGGTTACTGGTGTGTTTACATCTGTCAGAATTATTTCTCAGTGTTATTCATAAATCATCTAAAATATTTAGCTTAATCTGTTCTTAGGTTAGTGACACTGGAGAATAGTCCATGTCTTACGCCAGAGCTCCTGAGAATATTTCAGAACATGTCTGCCCTCCTTGGTAAGTCTTTTACTAAGAAAATTTCAGATTTTTTTCTCCTACTGCTTGTTGTTCATGCATTAAGTAATGCTGCTGTGGCTGCAAGTACTAAGGGAACATGCAAAATTGTAATTATCCAAAATTGAGGAAAAGGTTTTTATTATCTGACTTGGTCATCTTCTTTGATACTTATTATCTAGTTACCCTATTCCTCTGTATTTAAAAAATTAAAGGTGCTTGCACCCAAAAGATAAGACAGATTTCAGTTTATAATTTCAGAGGTTATTCTAAGAAGTTCCTGAAATTTAACACCAAATGTGCTGAGTTTTATTGATATTGATTATATGGAACACTTGCCTGTTCTGCCTACAACCAGAATGCATAATTCAGTTAATAACAATGTGGGATGTTTTCAAACTGCCTTAATATGTCTGTAAGCATTTTGGTNGGTCAAGTAGCAGTGAAATTAAAAACTGTAGTTTTGCCTGAGTTGTTGACAAACTATAAACTTAGTAATGAGAATTAGGACTCTGTGCTTAGGCAACACTGATATTTCAGATGCTTTTGCTTCATAACTAAAGTATAAAATTTTTGTTGTTTAATTTTATTATGTTAATATGTTTGTGTTTGATTAATCTTTAACTCTGCTTTTGTAGGTTGTGTAGCTAATATAGCAAATTGGTTAATTTCTTTAGTGCAATGTGTTCATAAAATTACGGAAGTTCTCTTTTTACTTGATAGTTGTTTTCATCACTTTATTCTGACTAAAGGTCAATAGATCGTGGTAGGTAGGTGTAAGATGACATCTTCTGTTATTTCTCTTTGTATACAAGATCTCTAATGATAAAACTGTTCTGTTTAGTAGTGGTTTTAGTATTTAACTCCAGAGCTACCTCTTAGATTCTGTAGCAGTGATACTTTCAAGGGTAGAGATAAGTAGGAATGGAAACCTTGGCATACTCTTCTTACAAAAAGTGGAGGTATTCAGGAATAGTCTATGCTTGTAATGATTTCCTTATTTTATGAATGAATCCTGGAGAAAAGTGATGCTTTCCTTTGGAAAAAAAAAATACATCCTCAATAGAATGTTACTTGTTTTGAAAATTGAAAGCTGTTGTAAGATGCTGGTAGAGCAAGTACTAGTTAAGCTAAGTAGGATTTCCTTAGAGTGACGCTTCAAACATGTTTATGTCAGACTTTTTCATCAGGGATGGGGGTGAGTGGCAAAAACACAGCAGCTGATGTGTAATTATAGAAGGTTTTCTATGAATTTCATCATATAGACTTCTGGTACTAATTTACTTCCTGAGCATTTTTCTGAGAAACTTGTTTTCTGAGTGTCATGTTTGTGAAAAATTTTGACTGCTGTAAGCCAAAATGATGCACATTTTGTCAGAAATTGGAAACCATTCTGGTATGCTCTTTGCCTGCAAATTCTATGTGTTTACATCAGGAGAATCTGACTGGACAGCCTTGACAGGACACAGCTGTAGTATTGTGATGCTTAAATAGAGCTGGAGTTTTGAATTAGTACTAACCTTACCTTAAAACATGGTAGTTAACAAAACCAGTACAATACTGCCATCCACTACCCCGCAAGCAGCTACTTTATTCATTCATTACACTTGAAAACGAGGTTCTTTGCTTGTATCAAGTGCAACAGCACTGTTAAAAGTGCAGCATCGTGCAAAAGAATGACCTGACCTTTAGTTTCTGAAATTATTTTTACTGAATGGAATACCTAACATACAGGTAATGTAACTGTTTTTCTGGTGTGTTTAACTACTACACCAGCATGTAAGTAATTTAGAAAAGGTGTCAGATGTCAACATGATTGAACTAGAAAAATCTGGAAGTCAGCGAGAGAAGTAGTTCATACATGAGATTTTTTAACTGAAAGAGGAAAAATATAGAAATGTTTTTAATTTTACTTTTTTAACTAGTCTGAAAATAGTATGTGGTTGTTCCTTTCCAGATATAATTGTCCTTCTGAAAAGAGCTTTTCATACTCACTTCAGGATACTACTGCTGTTGGAACTGGATGTCAGAGGAGTTATACAAGTCAATTAGATTTGCCTTCAGGAGTAGAATGTTGCGTTTTCATGAAGGCTTGATTTCACTTAACCTTCAAAGATTATGGTGCTATCACTGATGTATGAGGACAGTTCACAGCATAATTGTCGTATTTGGTTTTCATATCAGCAATGGTGGTACTGTTTAAATTCTGTTGAAATATAATTGCCCTAAAGAGGGGATGCAAAGGCTCTTTAATCCATGTCTTGTAATAAATTGAATAATGTGGAATGGAGAAATTCATTAATTCTCTGAGGATGGATGCAGTTCCGCACTGAGGATGCTTAAAATTACTTCTGAATCTGATAAAATTTCAGGCTGGAAATATGGTCAAAGTCTAAACATACCTGTTTCAAGAAGCATCAGGTTTAATGTGCCTGTGCTGTATTTGTAAAGGTAGTGGCAAAAAGCAGATTACTTGACCTGGACTAAGTCCTCTGGTTCCTAACAAAACCTAAAAGAGCACATTAATTAAGAAAAATATATGTTAATTCAGGACAACCTAACAAGAGAATTGATGCACCATGAGCTTTTAAATATAATCAGTTGAACGTGGTACCTTTCTAGAAAAATGCTTTTACTAAACATTGACCTTTATGCACAGATGAGTGGCTGAAATTCTGTCATTTCCGTTACCTGTTTTTGCCTTCTGACCCGAAATATAATTTTTGCAACACGTGCTTTCTGTCTTTGTATCAGTTATCGCAGAATCACAGAATGGAAAGTTATGGAAAACTTAGTAGCACTTTTTGTTTATGTGACCATTTACTTAATATTTTAATATGTAGATCAGTGTCTGAAACTTTAAATATGGTTGTATCCAGTAAGAAAAAAACTACTGGTGTGTAATGCTAGTAATTTGATGCTAAAGCTAATTCATAGATGTATTGGAATCTTTTGATGAGAATATTGGATGGATGATAGATGAAAAATAAAACCTTTTCGAGTAAATGTAAATATTCAGAATAAGTGATAATAAGACATGACCTGTCATGCACTGACATATGAAAACAGTCACAAATTCAAAGCTGTCCCATGGCCATGTCAAATAAAGAAACATTAATGTTCTATTTAATGGGTGGAGAAAAAAGAGAAACTGCTGAAACTCCCCAGAACTTTACAGATGGTTTTAAGACAATTTAGCAAGGCCTTTGAGGTTTTTTTGGTCTTTTGTCTTGTTTTTAGATAATGATGGCTATGGACTTTCTGCACTCATATCAACGTCCATGTGAAACTTTGAAACCTTTTGTTTTACCATGAGTTCTGCTTATAGATGTTCTGGCGTGACTTTTTTTTTTTTTTGAAAACAGCCATAAAGATAGTGCCTGAAGACATGTCTTTTTTTCTCTCTTCAAACTGCTGCTCTGTATCTTCTCTTAAACGGGTATGCTTTTCTTACTGAAAGGTGTGCCTTACACTGAAGGTATGCCCTCAGGGTCAGTGGGTTTCAGCTCAATACTATTTAATGTGGCATCTGGCTCAGAATAGCAGAAGTGCAATCTTTATTTCATTCTTTCTGCTCAGCATTTACTGACTCAAATGTGAGAGAGATTATTTATCAGTAACTGTATGTCTCTTAAGTATTTGTTTCATTTGTTCTCTCTTTAGTATCTTCTTAGCACACTATCACATCCAAAACTTGACCTTTTCTTTATAGTTTTTTTTAATTAACAGTGGCTTTTGAGGTCATAGGATTTCTTGTGCTTCTGTTTGAGTAGAGAGCTGTTGTCATTCCACTTCTGTATTGTCTCTAGTAGGGAGAGAGAACCTGATTGGTACTGGATCTAAGATAACTTTTTCTACTTGTTGGTGTCTGGCACTGTAAGCTGTGAAAGAGACTTTTAGAAGCAAATCATTTTGGTTGTACTTCAGTTTGGTGATCAGGTTGTGAATTATGATTTCTGTTTTTTCCAGACCTGAGTTCAGAAAACCTCAAAAATTGCTTTAAGATCATCAATGCTTATATTTTCTTATCGTCATCTGAATTTTTACAGGTATATTATCATTATATAAAAATTCATAGTATCTCCTTCTGAGTTCCCTACTGACAAACTGTTTTTTCTCTCATCTTGGAAAATATTGTACACACATTTGTACTCTTACTCATGTGTATACTAACACATTATTGTTCTATTGTTAGGTCTTTATGGTGCACAGTGGACACTCAAATCAGATTTGAGAAAGATGATTATTTAGAATTAAAGCTTTATGAATTGATTTAGTACTTTGGTATCTGAAAAGTGAGGTAGTAATAGTTACTTTAATTATCCTAAACGATTAAAATTATGATCATAAATTCTAACAAGAGTTGAACTAAAAATATTATGCCCTGTTCTTACACTTCCTTCATTAGAAAATTCTTTGAGATTTTAGAAGTCCTGCAATGTTTAAAAACCAACAAAATACTTAGATTTGATTTTAATTAGTTCAGGAATGATGAGTATTTTAGCAGATAGGATCTTTGAAGAGAAGCTGAGTCTTCATAAAACGTGTTTGCATAATACCGTCTTTATTTTATTTCAGATGTATGCTAC
>VZRE01001496.1:0-21215 GCA_013396775.1 Cephalopterus ornatus
TTGTAATACAAGTTATTCATAGTATTTCCTTTTAAGTCCCCCTTTTTTTTTTTTTTACTAACAAATATAGTGTTAATAGTTATCCATAAAAAATCCCTTTTTGGTATCCCTATTACTATTTAATACTGTATTAAATGCTGTTCGTAGTATTTGTTTTAACTGATAAAGTAGTTATTTTGTCTTCTTTTAGTTTTTGATTCTCTTCGCTAAGTTTATTCACTATAATAAAAGCTATTTTGTGTGTGTTTGAATGTCTGTTGTATTTTATCTTTATTCCGGGCATGTATCCTTAACGAACCCTTTACAAAGTCGTATCCAAGCCGTTACACAGGGGTAATAACAGTAAGAAAGGGATCCATACCTATATTGTGACCGCATGAAAACACCACCTAGAGTCTTTCTGCTCTCTAAGATCTCCTTCATAGTATGGCACGTTGGTAAGTTCAGATACTTTTCCCTTTTTTCTTACAATAATTTTAGGTTGGAAGGTGAGCACTTTTAACCCTTTTTATGTAGGTAAATGAACTGGCAATGACATAAGAAAGTAATTTGGGTTAAAATAAAATAATCCTAGTCTAGTCAAAGTCCTAGTGATGTAGAGATTATTCCTAGAGCATTTACTTTATCTAGAGGAATTGGTGAAAGATGTTTGCGCACTTTAAGGGTGAAAACGAATGGATCATCTCCTGCAATAGAACTCATTAGGAGGAACTCAAAAGTCCCTGAACTATTTCCTGTATCACTTCTAGGGGCTGTTATCTTAACCCAGCATCTTGAGAATGTTTTTATTAGAGACCTTGTGGAGTTTAAGCACCAAGTATACCTAATCCACGAAGGCCCTGCAGACAGCATGATGACAGACAGGCTTCTTTGCACCACACTCATCACTAACACATGGCCACTGAGGTCAGTGGAGCTGATCCAATTTACAGTTGCTGAAAAATACAGCTTCATTCTTCAGCATTTTTTTTTAAACTCCAGTGCTCACCTACTTATAATATGAGAGAAAAGATTTTTTTTATGCCATTAGAATTTGAAGTCTGGAAGCCTTGGCAGAGCTGCCAGAAATTCTCAGCATCCATTCACTTTAACTGAGTCCTACACCTAACTGTCACAAAGACTGCACTACACAGTTCGAGTTGATGTTTCTTTCCAGAAATCCTCCTGCCTTCTCTATGTATGTTCCATAAGCCTGACGCATGACAATTTCATCCACTTCCCTCCAAGACTGTCCATGTAAGGGAATATCCCTATCCAGAATACGGATATGTCAGGCCAAAGCTGTTCTCTATTGATCTTAAAGTGGGAATGTAGAGACTTGCAAGTACATGCTTGATCAAGTAATGCTGTGGGTAATGCAGGCATGAGTCACTTGGAATGTGCCACTTGTAAGAAGGGATATATGGAACAAATGTGCTACCTTATTTGAATACTCCATGAAAAACCCATGCAAAGGGTTAATTTGCATGGACTTTGCAACATTTGGTGGATGATGCTTTTTATTTTCTTTTTTTTGGTATTTTTTTTCTCCCCCATCAAATGAAAAAAAAGACTTATTTTTCACCTCTGGTCTTGATTTCTCCAGGATTATGCTTTGGTCCTTCATGAACTACTGTGTTTGCTGTGTTTAATTTTTTTCCATAATGTTCCAAAACCATTATGAATTCTTTGAGCATAACGTTTGCAAACTACATCTATTTAAAGACTAAGTATTTTTTAGAAAATAATTCTTTAGTTTTTGAAGGCTATGCGCTTTTGAAGATCTGCCTCTTCTTTCCCAGATAGTTATTTGGAGCAGTCCTGCTGTCTTCTTAAATACAATTTGAATTCTGGACTTTGACAGTCTCTGGGATGAAATTCTTACTTCATGAATAGTATCTACATGATGGGATGGCTTCCACATATTATTATGACCGAAATCCTACCATGTGTGGCACTGTTTGGACACATGGAAGCAGAGAAACAAGGAACACAAGAAGGATTTTTGATGTTATGTGTTAAAATTAAGACATGTGCCTGACAGTGTGAACTTCAAGCAGGTACTCTTCCCCCTAGTAAAGGCTGAAAATTCTGTAAGTTTCTAGGAGCAGTTAGTATTTTACTGAATGCAAGCAAGTAGCTAAATTTCTGTGATGTTGAATTGCTCCTGAGAATGTGATGGCCCAATTGAAAATATCAGAATGTGTAATTCTACTAAGGTAGTGTGTATTCTTTGACAGATATAAAGAAGAACAGAGATGTCCACAAATTGGATAAACCTTACTTATAGATTTCAAAAAGTAAAAAGATTGGATTTTTTGTTTCTCTGTTTTAAAAAAACCCCAAATCTGTTTGTTTCTCTCTCAGTTTGACCTCTTCTGCCAGCTGGAGCCAGAATAAGGGACAACCCATGCTACTAATCCCTGTATGAAAATCAGGAATACAACTTTTACTTGGGCAAGTGTATGAAGAAAGATCAGATTCCAGGTCTTATATATCAATAGGTATTGATAATTGTTTTTTGAGCAGCTAGTGGTTTTACAGAAGTACACTTCTGCTTTCTACAACCTTACAGAACATAACCATAACATGGCTATGTCTGCTTTTGAAGAGACTTCTAAGGTTATAGAAGTGGCGTTACCTCCAGCCTTTGCACCCTTGCAGGGTGACGCTTTCAGCTGCCTCCTGCTCCCTGAATCCATGCTGTTAGAGATGCAGGATCTCTGTGCTGGTTTTGTCTGGAATAGGGTTAATTTTCTTCACAGGGGCTGGTGTGGGGCTGTGTTTTGGATTTTTGCTGAACAGCCTGTTGATAAAAGAGGATATTTTTGTTACTGCTAAGCAATGCTTCCCTTACAGAGAGTCAAGGCCTTTTCTGTTCCTCACACTGTCCTGCCAGCTGAAGGATGGGGGTGCAAAAGGAGCTGTTGAGTGGTGGGAAGCTGAGACAACAGACCTCAGCTGACCAAAAGGTTATTCCAGATGGCATCATGCTCAGCATATACAGCTGGAGGCAGAAGAAGGAGGGGGGCTGTATTCAGAGAGGCAGCCTTTGTCTTCCCAAGTAGCTGTTACCTGGAGCCCTGCTTTTCTGAACGTCTGCCTGTCCATAGGAAGTGG
The DNA here is from genome assembly GCA_013396775.1 of Cephalopterus ornatus. NCBI lineage: Eukaryota > Metazoa > Chordata > Aves > Passeriformes > Cotingidae > Cephalopterus > Cephalopterus ornatus. Next base: position 3,100 of record VZRE01001496.1, read on the forward strand.
TGGATGAATCTCTTGTCTTGCTTTGCTGATGCACACAGCTTTTGCTTTATCTATTAAACTGTTTTAATCTCAGCCCGCAAGTTTTCTCACTTTCTGTTTCGCACGCTCATGCCACTGACATGGAGTGAGTGAGTGGGGTGGGAGCTGAGTTGTCATGTGGGGTGAAACCAGACAATCTCTGAACTTGCCTCTGAGTCAGTACAAAGCTTAATAATTCTCTTCTTGGTCCCCCACAGGACCTAAACAGATGCTCTGAAAGGTTCATGGTGACAATGGAAAAATTTTTCCTCAGGCATCTAAAAGGAATTCTAGAATTGCTTGAGGAGGTTGTGAGCACAAAGCTGCACCTGGAGCTCTTCCTTCATAGGAGGCTTTGGTCTGGGATAAGGAATTCAAGGACTTGGAGTCTGTGAAAAGCAATTTATTTTACAACTTTTATAATCTCATTTGAAAATAGACTTGTTTCCTTTGACAGCTTTATCATGCTTTGTCATAGTAGTCTGGATAACATGAAATACTAAAGTATCTATCTTCCAGGCCATTCAACACATTCAGATTTTATTATCTTCATTTTAGAGGTGAGGCATAATAGGATTAAAACTGGAGAACATTAAAAGCAGATTCTTGGTCAATCAAGGTTATGAGCCAAAAAATGGGGCAACATCCATCAGTTCACCACCCCCCGCCAACAATAAAACAACAATAAAATGAAAATCTGATCTAAATTTGGCAGTTGTTTCCTTTTGGATGCATTTGCTTTGCAGTTTTATGATAACCTGTAGTGCTGACTTCTGCAGCAAAGGAAACCGGTGACTCTGCACTTATCTGTATATAACAGTGCTACTATTCCTAATTCTGGAAAGTCAGCTAGTGATTGCACAGAAGCTGACAGAGAAGTGTTTATACGAAAATTATGATTTTCTGATTAAAACCAGAATAGCTTCCATACATGTAGAGGGAAAAAATTAACATTCTGACACTTCATAAACCATATCTGACAGTGGAAGTTTCACTGTTACCTAAAGAATGTGTGTCCCCCTGAGCTGTGCTATGTAATGATTCAAATCTGGGTAAGAAACCAGACAGTAATATTGGAGCACAGCTGTGTAAAAAAACCCAAAATATATTTCAAGAAGAATTCATAACATGAATACATGAAGTTCTTTATTGCAGGACTGGGTGCTCCCATGCAGTTATCAGTAGATGATAACATTATCATAGATATGCCACATTGCACTTAAGGGAGTGGGACAAGGATGAATGCCAACCATTTCCAAGATATAATTTCAGTTAACAAAAACATTTTTTATGTAGGTTTCACAACAGATAAGTGCTTGTTTTTTCCAGTTAGACATGCTCCTGCTATGAACATTACCATATAGACAGAGGTTGAAAAAGAGAAAGAGCCAAATCTTGCAGAAGGGTTTTTGTGTTCAGTCATCATCTAATCATCAGGATCTATTGAAGAGAGACATACAGGAGAGTATCACTATTCTTTGTCCCAGAATCAGAGCTGTTCTTTTATTTCAGTACTATAATTTAGTCTCAGGGACATTATATGTATATATGCAGGTAGGAACAATATAGGGCAGGCACAACTGACCCTTTTTGAGAGCTAGTGATTGCACAGAAGCTGACTTAGAGGAGTTTCTGTTCAAGCAGTCAGCATCCTCCTAAAACAGCAAAGTTAACATTTCTATGCTCTGCTAGGACAACTTTTGTTGGAAGCTGAAAGTGGAACATAACATAATCCATTATGGATGGATGTTTGAGAAAAGAGTTGTTCTCAGCACAGATATACTGTGTACTAAGCACTCATAGGAGGCTACTACATTCAGAAGGAGGACTGACTTTGCGGAAGGCAGGCACTGAACCTGTGGCAGCATAACAAAAGTATTAACTGAAAGACAACACATTAGCTTTGTTGTTTCAGAGGGCAGAAAAGGTAAGGTCGAACAGCACGAAACAACAAGTGAGAAGAAAAATCAGAAATGGGTCATGGTTCAAACTATGGAATGAAAGACAACTTCAGTTTACAACGAAATCCCCTTTTTCAAAGAAAACCAGAAAGAGACAGTAGTCAGACCTGCCAGTCTTTCAACTCTTTGTCCTTTGAAAAACATACTCCTCGCAGAGGGGAGATTCAGACCTCTCCCTGTGGGTTATAGGACCCACAGGTGTGCAAAGTTCATGCTGGAAAAACATTTCAGCACTCAAATGGTTATATTCTGCCTCTGAGATCTTAAACACACTGTCCCATACAAGAGTTCTCTTTGTTAAAAATGTTTACAGAAGGCTCTAAGGAAAATAATGAGAGGAAATAAAGGAAATTTCATCAAAATTCATACACATTGCTAAGTCAGCTGCAATTGCAAGCAAGAGGGAAAGCAGAAGTAGAAAGACCATTTTCTTTTGTGCCACAGGTTTTCCCTTCTCTCTCCACAGTCCTGATCTTGCTGTTGGAGGTGGGACTGGGGAGGAGGTAGCTGTTGTTTAGTAGTGAATGTGTTTGATCTCAAACAGATAAGGTAACATAGAAACAGCCTAAAGCTGCCAGTTTATTGAACTATAAGACCAATTATGGGCTGAGACAATAAGGCATATTAGGGGCCATCTTATTGGTGCAGGAGCCAGTGGAGCCTTGGCTGCATTTCTGAGGATGTACAGTCTTTCCTCAAGAGGAAATGGAGCTGCTGTTGCAGGCAACCATTTGAGAATGCAGTGGATATTTACTCTGAAGCAAGACTGTTATGTAGAACATTTCAAAATTAGTGTATTTTAAGGCAAGTCAGGGGATCTGTTCCAAAATTTCAATAAACCGTTTGCAGCAGATAGGATAGACTAATCTCATTTTGGGTGCTTAGTGTTTTGTTGACTGAGAGCAGAGGTTTAGCCTGTTTATCTAGGTAGGATATAGATGGGTGTTAGATCACACATAAAAGCATTTTATAATGAAAAGGCTTTAACATTGGGGAAAAAAAATCTAAAAGGTATCTGCAGCTTAATGAGTGTCTGTCTACAAGGGGTACTGCTTGCAAAGCATAAGAATTAATGTTGCAGGCAAGAAAAACAAACCTTACATAAAAATATTGATTTATTTTGTAGATAATTTCTAGGTGTACTGAATCAGTCAGGAACCAGTGGCTTTCACACAAGCTAAGAAAACAATTTATATCTGGCTCTTCTCACTATTCTTGATACTCTACAGAGAAGGAGCATGATTAATATTTTACATTATCAAGTCAAAAATGTTGTTAGTTGATGTTATCTAGCTGCCTCTTCCTCCTCCTCCTTCAGAGATCTCAAAGGCATTGTATTCAGTTTACTGCAATTTCTTTAACTGATCAAAAGAGATGGTGGTAGTGGGGAGGAAGGTGGCAGAAATTATTTCTCATGCCAAATTTGGAAACTCCTTCATCAGCAACTACAGAGTGTCAGCCACTCCACTATTCAAGTACAATGCATATACAGGCTGTTCCGGGAACTCCTGAAATTTGCATCTGTTTGAGTTAAGCTTGAACCATGAGGCTTGAACTTTCAGAGCGTTTGGAAACCTTGCACAGTTTCTTGCCAAGAAATTGCTGAAGTGAGGAGAGGATTTCTCTTCTGCCCTTCCCAACTTGTTTAATTTTCACCATGAACTCTAGTGGGCACCTGTGGAGAAGTACTGAAAGAAAAAGCTCAGCAAGAAGCATTAGTCTGTTGCTTCAATAAACCACATTCTTAATGAATCTCTGATTGTGCAAGTTTTTATTGAATGAAACCAGACTTACGGTGCCATATTGTATCTAATCAGAAATGAAGCCCAGTCATATCTAGGCCTTCTGATATGTGAATACCAGCTGGAATGCAATTGGGTTTATTTTCTGCCAAATTTAATACTCTAATGCAACAGAAAAAAGTTCTGTAGTCAGCGGGATTACTGTGGATAAACTGCTGCAAAAATATAGGAATGCATAATCCTGAGAGGGAACAGAATAGGCCCCAAAAAAATGGAAAAAATGAGCATGAAATGGCTGAGTAAATAGAAGAATGTAGAAGTGTGAAAAAAGTTAAAAAATATAATGAATAAGGAATTATCTGTGCAATATCGGAGGTACACAAAATCAAATCAAAGAGTACCGTTTCCCCCCCAGAAATGAACTGAAGTGCATACAAATGCATTACAATTGTTAATAAAAGAACTGAGACTGTCCCAACAGCTCCTACACCTGACAGACCCTATCCACGTAGGATGGGGGTTCAGGGAACACATTGTAACTTATGGCAAAAGGGGAAGGAAAGTCCAGAGAGACCACTAGAATTTAGCTCTCACTCTTTCAGAGACACCAAAATGAGATATTTGGATCTTGGAAAATCTTGCTGTCCCTAGTGCAAGCAGTGAAACAGGTGGAACAGATAAGAAGAGTACAGAGGGTGGTCACTTGGGGACCTTTGCACTTCCTATAGTTCACGAAGGTACAGAGTCATTTGCAGGTGGTGCTCAAAAACCTACAGTCCATAAGTCATATGCCTACTTGGAAGGTGTCAATGAAATTATGAAGCAATGGTATGATCCCTTCTCCAAAGGAGGTTCAGAACACTAATGGATCACACTTTACAGCTGTCCCAAAGGTGGACACCAACCCTGGGGAAAACCCTGCTGTGTTCTGGACTGGACAACCTGTATTAGTAACGATCCCTCAAACTGAAACACTGTCAATGGTATTATTATCTCCAAGAATCTCTATGCGTGGGAAGCTAGAGATTGCTCAGTAAAAATGTTTCAAATTAGCACTCGATGGGTTTTATCTTCTTTGTAATTGACATTACTGTCTTTATTTTAAACTGAGCATGCCATGTGTTTTTTTCCCCCCCTTTTCTTTTTGTATCCACAGAGACTCTAAATGAATTGCACATAGAATGATGGATCAGCCTATGCTGAATGCACACAGGGATTGGTGGTGTTTGTCTTGGTGGTAATAATATTTCTGCCATATATAGCTATGTGGAAAACCAAATTTTAGATTGACAAACCAGAAAGTAAGATCTGTGTTGTTACTTCTGACCATCACAATGTAGTTTCTGTAGCCAAGGAACCCTACAATAGTTGTGATCTCAAGCCTGTGTTAAATACACTGAACATATGTGAACACAGTCCAGTAAGGGGGATTTAAAGCTGCTTACTCTGGTTAGCACTGGAAGTGAAGTATATTTGAAATATGAGTGGCATTGGGATTGGGGGTGGGGGGGCGACTGAAGAAGAAACTCAGATAGGATGCAAAATGGTCAATGGATCTAACACAGAGGAAAGCCACTGAGATCTCAATTTCCAGTAGTACATCAGGCCCAAGAACAAAAGAGACCAAACATTGTTCCCTCAAGAAGTGGAATTATTGCTATGATTTCACCTTGGCTAAACCCACTTTTGTAGTATGCCTTTGGGGCCACTGTGGTGTAGGATTATTATTCAGATTTAAAATAGGTATTGCTGAAACCAACGCAGCCACACGCAGCCCCTCTTCTCTGTAAGGTCTTCCTGGAATACAACGGGGGTTATTTGGTGGCAAATTTCGTGTTCTAACACAACAGCTCCCTGGTGGAGTTTGACAGAAGTGAGAGTCCAGACATATGTAGTAACATCTGTGTTTGTTTTTCTTTTTTTCTCCTGCTGTGTGGAAGCAGCCTCAAACCTTTCCAGAGCTTTTGAAAACTTAGCTGAAAGTAGTAATGAGTTATTCTTGCTAAAAGAAAGGTAAAGACAGCTGTCAGCTGACTGCATGCCATCCTGGCAGAGATCAAAAACAAGTTAATACAGCTTGTTTTAAGCCAGCCTCCCATGGATATTGTGCTATGAACATTCATGCAGCCATAACAGGAGTCTGAACAAGCAATGTTGTGGATATCTCAAGACAGGGATTTGTGATTTTGATTTAAACTCATTAGGCAGTGAACTGTAAGACAGCAAAAGGATTGAATCTAATCTTCAGTGAAAGCCTAACCTTTAATACAGCAGTGAAGGACACTAGTTTATAAATCATATCCTCAAAGAATTTGTGGCGTGCGATTTTAGAGGACAACAGCTATTGCAGACATAGGGATGCCACACAGCATATCTGCTCTTCAAAGGCAACCTGATATGGCCAGAATAAGCACTTATAAAGCACTACCTTGCATGCTTAAGGTGTCCTGAGCACAGGTTCTGCCTGATCACTCTTGGCACCCCTTGTTGCACTGGTTAGTCAAGGAAGATTCCCGAGCTTTTCCTTTGTAGTTATGAACTCCTATAATAATTCAGAGGTGGTTTTGTCACTAATGTTACAAATTGCTTCCATCTCATTTGTACTGCTTAGGGTTGAATCATCCTTCTGTCCTGTAAGATCCTGAGGTAAGACGAGTCCAAGTTTACATCACTCAAGATCTGATTCCACTTAAGTTGACCAAATGCAAACCACACTCTAACTCAAACATTTAGTATACCAGCTTGTTTTCAAGAACACATACTTAGCAGCCTCTTCACTACATTCACAAAACACTGCTTAACTTTGACAAACTTCTAACTTTTCTCTGTGTATCTGCTTATAAAGTCAACCATTTGACCAAGAAGGGAGTAAAGATTTAATTCTGCTTTATTCCTGTGAAGAATTTCAGTCTCACTATACACACCAGGAAGCACGTCATTGGTGTTTTGTAGATGTTGCCTGTAGTTAGCATAATCCAATATCAAATAACTCATAGATCCTGTTAACATCAAACTGATTTATTCCAGGCACTCAGTCATGTTTCCAGAAGTCTTGATAGAAAACACTCGCTCAGATCCTCATCATTTATTGGTATTCCTCTAATGTTACCAGAGGGGTTCAAAACTAACAGCAATTTTCTGGCCCATGCTTGCCTTTGGATCTGCGTCCATGCTAATAGTTTCAACTGATTTGGTGATTTTTGGTTTTTTTCAGCAGTCTCTCCAGCTCTTTCCATTACTTCAGTTCCAGAAAATTTTGTTCCATGGCTATGGCCTTGTCTGCGTCAAGGACAATAAGACAATACAGTGGACATGAACATACATAAGTGGACAGAATGACTCACAATTCCATACCTTTTCTGGGTCCATTACATGTTTTTCTGAAGTGCATAATTGTATCCATCCTTTCCTTCAGTGTGAAATTAGTTTGGTCTATAGAATTAGTTTTCTATTAAAATGCACTGTAAAAGACCAGTTCATGGAGCACTAATATTTGCCCAAGGTAGTATGGAAAGATACTCAGACTTGATGGAAGAAATGAAGCTGAAATCCACAAGATTACTTTTAAATATATGTACATCCTTCTGTGTCACATGCTGATTATTAGTGCAGGCTGTTCACCACAAAGACTGTTTTCTGAAGTTTTGAATTTCACTGAACTGCAGTTTCATGTGGGATGCTTCTTTGCTGGATCTCTCTAGCAGTAGGTCACTCCTGCTGCTTATTTTTCTTTAGAAGGAACACCCTAAAGATTCCGTGTCAGAAGGAGATTCTTGGAGTATTTGATGAGAAATCTGTGCAGTGTCTAAGAGAACCCTATGTCTTCTGGTAGCTATACCTATCTGTTCTTAGTCTGATCATCTGTGGTGTGTTTCAACCTGCTGCCTAATATTAGATAAGGGGTTAATAGAATCAATAGTTTCCAGGGAGGGACAGAAAATTTGTTTTCCTTTTGATAGCCATGACACTTATTGGCAGCATGCTGCACAAAAGGGAAAAAAAGGAGGTTTGTAGTCTGCTTTCCACTCTTCTCTACCCAGAACTCGATTAATTTTGAGACTAACTATTGTAAGAGGTTCATGACAAATTAAATCAGGCCTTATGGAATGCTTGATTCTGGCAAGCTTAACAGAATTTATATTGCCCAGTAGAGATAACTATCGACTGTTGTATGTTTCTCCAGAAACTGATGGATAACAAGGAGGAGTGGGCAAGACTGTCTCCTATGATACCATTGTTCAAAGATACATTCTACTTTTTAATAAGTTTGTTGAAAGATAAAACTGAAGCAGCAGATCACTGATACATTCACCTGTTTTAATCTGTGTATGTCTAGTTTAGAAAAATTCCCTCCTGCTCAGTAGAGAACATGGTGATGTGATCATGGGAAGGGGTAGTCAGGGAAATGTTCCTAAACTTGTTGCCGCTGAAAGTTCACTTTATGAGCTGTTTGTGTTTTCTTTACTACAATCTCTTCAAAGTCATTGAAGAAGAGTACAAGTGTGCCAGTAAATGTGTTCTCACATGCAGCAGTATCTGCTGTGTCTGCGACAGAACATTTGAAGATGCATCTGCAGAGTGGGCTCTTTCCAGAAGGGATCCATCATTTGCTGTTAGTGGGAAGAAATTAATGTGACGCAGAGCAACTAGCTCTACTATTTGTAATGTAAGATGTGATGAGACCACATCATGTAAATATTTAGGAAAGGGAGACCCACTTCCTTTCCAAGTTATCCAGAGATGTAGTGGGCCCAGGAGTGGCTAGATCTTCCCCTTCTTAGTTGGTACATTGTCTGTTTTCCCAGTTCTTGAAGGACCTTTATGATACAGATTCACAGATAATCTTTTAGAATAACCAATCCAACACCGGAAATCTTCTCGTGTTCAATATTAACTTTCACTATCACAGATTCACCAATAGTGCGGTTTACACTGTAAGTTTTGGAACACTGATGATCACAGATTCACAAATAGTGCAGTTTAGTGGTTGTTATGAGAGAATAAGGTTCAGAAATTACCATTCACAAACACACTGATTACCATGAAATAAAGTTTACCTGATATGCATCCCCATGGGCAGGAAGTGGGTACAGGCCCTCAACTGTCCCAGGACAGAAAGGTGATCTTCCCTCACCCTTAAGTTACACCTATATTGTCTCCTTTAATAGTGGAAAAGTTCCAGTTGATCACCATTTCATGATCAGGTTGAGTTGGATTGACTTTAGTCATACATGTAAAGCATATGCAGGTTTTACTTCATTAGCACATGAAGAGCAAGAAAAGCAGTATGTGTTTTCGAGTTAATGAAGTTCAGCCTTCAGGCACCAGTTGGTCCATTCCTTTGGCTTAGTTCCCATTAGCTCCATTGTATTAAACACAGGATGACCACAACACCTTTGTGCTGCTCCTTTCTTTTTTTCACAACTCTCTCAGGGCAGCACATCAAGCTCCCTCAGTGTTCCTGCTTCTGAGCTTGCAGACAGTTTGTTTCTGGTAAACTATTGCCCACGTGGATACTTCTGCTTTCTGAGCTTTTTCTTTCCTTATTTCTCCAGAAACTGAAGAGGCACACGTGCTTTTTCTGCCCTGACTTGCTATCTCTCAACAACAGTTGCCTTCAAGATACAGGATTTTGACTGACCCACTTAGAGGCATCCTTCAAGTGAACATCACAGCTCCTTTATTGTATGTGGGCCACAACTGCATTGGTCAAAGTAAGATTTTTATTCTGACATATTCAAAAAATGAAAGGCTGAAGAAGAAAGTGACAAGAACAATTGCCACTTGTATTTGACCCAGTTATGGTGAAATCTTGCATCTATGACTCTAACCAAATACGTTTCTTGCTGTCTTAACTTTTACTGTTATTTACTGACCTGGGTACACTTCTAGTCATTCCTTAGATTTCAGTTACAATTTTAACTAAAGTATTCTGTAGCTGCTATCTCATATGTTGATCCCTCATGTTTTATTTTTCCAACCAGATCAGTTAAGAACTAAGAGGCTCTAAAATCTTCAATTTGCACATACAGAAGTCTTTATGGCTCAGATATTACAGGTAATGATGGATCTTACATATCTTTATGGCATGGCAGTCATAAAACTAAAAGTCATCACGGTATTCAAGACGAGCTTTTAATTGTGCTCGTAACTCACTGGAGATTCCTTAGTGGGAGATTCCTTAGTGGCTAGCCAGCATGTTTCTCAGGTCAAACATAAAATTTGTGTTTGCTAGCTGAGAGAACAGAGATAGTTTAGGATTAAGGTTTTGATTTTATTTTTTCCTAACTAGATTTAAAAGAAAGGAAAGTTGAAACGTTTTAATCACAGGTTTATGTACTCATCTGTAAAGGTAACATCCCACTAGATAACACTGAAGCCCTATGGATCTCAGTAGCTTCTTTGCTTTTCTACTACTGGCCCTTCCATATTTACTCTAGAGAATATGGGGGAGACCACACCATAATGTTGGCAGGTCAGGACAAATTTATGTCTTCAAGTTGAGAATACTGCTTATTCAAAGGCTTTTTTTTTTTTTGTCTTGTAGCAGTTACACCCCTCACTGTGTTGCCCATCCTGGTTTAAATATTCTTCTTTCACTATCTGCAATTTTTAAGCAGACCTACGTTTCTACACCTCCCTAGAATACTTAGGCATTCATACAAATGTACACAAACCTATGCTGAACACAGCCAGGAGAGTTTGTACTTGACAAAGCCCAAATTATCTCCCTCTTCTCTTAATGGCTTCTTAAAGAATGATTTTCTGAATAGTGAGTGAACTTTGTCTTTCTGAGAGACTATTAAAAACAAACTTCAGGGAGAGACAAACGTTTGTAAAGCCTAATTTTTCCTTCTGCTAGACTACAGAGGTCCAACACTGTTTCGCCTTTTAGACTTTCTGGTACTATGGCTTAGTTTTTACTGCTTCTCATTTAGTAAGAAACTGAAGGACATATCCAGCATAACGGGAATCTGACGTTATCAATTTCCCAAAGGCATTCATGTGAATGCCATTAACAGATGGTGATTTGAGATTGAAATAACCTACCTGATCTTGGAAAAATAAAAGGAGGTGGGAGGATAGAATGATTTCTGGTCATCTCCATCCCAGGTGTCACCCTGTCAACCTCATCAGCTTTACATGTGGCCTTGGCTAATAGAAATAACCTTGCATTTGGTCTTTAAGTGCCTTTAACACGAGACAAATCATTTTTTGGAAAGGTGGCCATTAGAAGTGGTCCTTGTAGCATGGGAGGCCAGTGTAGAAGCTTCTGCTTTCTCAGAAAAGCACAGAAACTATGCAGAACACTCTGTAAGCATGAAATCAAGTGCTTTACTTTCAGGAAGCTATTGCATTAAAATTATCAGCAACTCAGAATGAGCATTTTTCATAAATTTTAAACCATTTTTTCCTGTGGCAATTACTTAGCTGCTTGTACTATACAAGCCTAACTAAAGGCAAACAAAAAAATAAGATTATAATGTGCTAGAGTGCAGAAACATACCTGAAACAGTAGGAAAGAACTTTGACCAGCTGTAGACCACAATTATGCAGGTTTATCACTAGGAAGAATTAGTATTCTTACAAACACTAATATTTTCTTCTTCTAGCTTTCTTTGTCTTTTTTTTCAAACTCTTATTTGATTGTTCTTCATATAGCCTCCTGTCTGGAAAGTAGGTTTGTTCATCTTATATATCAGACTGTTGAACTCTTCACAGGGAATAGCAGCCAAGATAGGCAGCACATTAAAAAAAACCCAGAAGGCACCATATGGTTGCAAAGCACACTGCATTTTACCACTGTTCTTTTATCTTTCTGAAACACTGGGGTTTATTTGTGTGCAGCTGCATCTGTTTCTCTATCTCCTTTCCTTTCTGATATGTTCTTTACTTTTGCTATATCACAGAATAATTCAAATTGAAAGACAGCTCTGCAGATTATCTAGTCAACCGCCCAGACTCGAAAGAGATGTGGGAAAAGCACATAGCTCAGATTTTTGTCTGGTTGGGTTTTGAACATCTCCAGTGAGGGGGACTCTACAAGCCCTCTGGACAACCCATTCCAGTATTTGTCCACTCTCCCTGTAATAAAAGTGTGGATTTTCTTTTCTTAATATAAAAATGGCATTTTCTGTATTTCAGTTTGTATCTGTGATATAACAACATTGATGAAAGCAAAAATGAGCATACTCAAAACGCAAGAATTAAAATCCTTTTTTGTTAAATTCATTTTTAAAAGCCACAGAACCTTTCTTCATATAAGTTTGATTGGTTTTTAGTTACTTATGCACAAAATTAGTTAGGAGGCAGGCATTCCACCCTTACCAGGTAGTTAGAAAAACAGCTGATTGAAGAAAGCAAGTGTTCAGGTAGACTCTCAGTAGTTTGAATTAAATGTATGACCTGTGCATGGAGTGCTGGTGTGCTTACAGATTATTCATCCTTAACTTCTTCAGTCTTCCTTGTCTATAGGAAAAAAAAAGAGAGTATTAACAGCTTTCAGAGCAAATAGTGATTTTCGGGAAAGTTGGCTTCCCAAAAATCAGTACCACAGGTGTGCACCTCTATGAGTTCTCTGTAGTGAGAGGTGTCTCATGTGGTTTCATCCGGCTTCCCTCATTAGAGGAGTTTGTAGGGTTCTCACCTCTGCTCATTGCCCATCCTAGAAAACCAGTAGAAGTGCAGTATCTTTGAGATCTTTATCTCTTTGTTGGATGAGTTACATGGGAGGCTGGAAAAAGTCAGTAGCATTTTCACTCTAGAATTTTTCCCAGGACAAAAAAGTACATTTGCATGCAGTTTTTCTTCCTGAAAAGGATATAGGCCTTTGTGGTCATAACTATTGTTCTGTGTAGCCATGTTTCCGCTTAAGTATGTTATTTGTGAGTCCTCCTGTGCTGAGCTCACACATACAGTGAGAATTGCACTTGGAGTTTGCATTCAAACTGGATGAGGTGCCCATCTCCTCACAGGGGTCTGCAGAATGGCAGAAAGAACAGGCCTTTCTGACACCACCTAAGTACCAGCTTAAGTTCCTAAAATCCCTTTTTATTCAGGAGCGCTGTGTGTTCTTCTAATTAGGTATTTCTTTTCTCATATGAATTTAGTGGCAAGAGTGGTATAAAAGGTGTTTTCTTTCTTTAGTCGCAGGACGGATTACTTTGTACCTCCCTTATTCCATGTTCTGTGTATTTCTAATGAAAGTTTCATGTCTGAAAACCTTTTAGAAAAGAAAACTGGAAATGTAGCTCTATTTTCAGTTTGAGTATTTGGATATCTCATGTTTTGGCAATCCACCAAAACACAACAGTTTACATAGCTAGAACTATGATAATCCTGGGTTTTGTTAAACCTAAAAAACAGTGATTGTTCTCTCTCAACACATTACCTCACATTTATCTAAGCTGCTTGTTTTTCCTGAGGGATGAACAAGCACATCTATACTGTCCTTTAAAAACTCTTACTTTAACCTGTTCTTAAATGATTTTAGTAATACAGGTTCGATAGCTTTTCTGTAGCATTGCTAATAATTATTGCAATTTCAAGTAACTGGTTTCTTCTAATGCTCTGAGTTTCTTTTAATATTAATAGCCTAAAAAATTAAAATTCCACTGCTTTACACTGGGTAAATTGGCCTTCCATGGGTTAAACATTGTATGAATCTATCCTTGTTTTGCAAAAGATTTATTTTAGGGGTAAAACCCTTAAAGTTAGTTTGAACATAATCAAGTAATTAAGTAAAAAAACCTATTTAAATAATGAATGTTGAGTATCTGTGCTACACAACAGCTGTCAGGTTGTGGTAAATTGTTAGATTTTCTTCAGATTTGCCTTAAGTTGGTGAAGAATTGATGAAGCTATTGAGAATAACATGAGCTGGACTCCTTGCTTATCTTGCACCTGGCTGGGGCAAGCCTAAAGACTGAATAGTGTCTGGAGTGAGGCACTGTTTTGTTCAGATGAGAACATCGGTTTCCAGTCACAGAGATAACTGGTGTCAAACTAGGAAAGGGTTCTTACTGCAGCATGCAAGTTAAATGATAAAAGTATAGCAGTTCCCTTACTTGTTCTCCTGCAAGCTGCAGGGGGTTTAATATTTCAGCAGTACAAGCAGGCATGAGGAAAGATTTCTTCCTAGGCATTAGCACAGATACCCTTAGATGTTACTGTGGCTGGGCAAGTGCTGAAAGAACATGAAGTAATAACATAATGCAGGAATTTGCTGAACACCATGTCAGTTGAAAAGGAAGATGTTATTTGCTTCTCCCACTGATCTGCCTTTGTCCTCCTTTCTGAATAACTTCAGGAATCCCTTTTCTTCCCTAGGCTTAATTTTTAGGTACTGCGTGATGTGATAAACATGAACTTATTTTGCCTTGCATTTTCTTTTCATTGCAAACAGATGCTGTTTTGAAACTCTAGGCATTCAGTTTCTTAAGCTTTTGTTAGGCCCATTCAGCCAAACACTTTTGATCCTCTAGATTTGCAAAGAAGTTGCAAACTTTTGGACAACAAGAGTGTCCAAAATTATCTTGTGAAGTGCTTTCAACTCCAGTAGACTGGCTGACTGAGAAGTGAAGAGTGTGTGTAGAGATGGTAACACTCAAGAGATTGGTTGTGGGAAAGTAGGCCTGTTTCTGTTTCGTGGATGTGCTTGCAAGAGATCTATGTTCTAAAAAAAGAAAAAGCTGGAAGATGGGGCAGAGAGAATCTATGTTTATGAATCCTCTTTTTCTACCTATATCATGTAATTTAAAGTTTAGGGTACACAGGCATAGCTCCGAAGACACAGAGCTGAAGTAATAGTTAATTTCACTCTCTTACTTTTTTCCTACAGAACTGCTTGATTCAATGTAAACAATTTTCTTACCTTATGAAGGATTTCCAGTCTTTCTATGCTTCTAGAATCTTAAAAAGTATACAGCTGCAGAAATCAAAATGTTTTGTGCTTTTATTTCCAGCAGAAATGATACGTGGAATTTTCAGGTCACTGGAATTTAAATAAATTTTTTCATTTCAAATAGGAACAAAATCATCTCCAGAAATAAGGAAGTTCCTGTAGAAGGGCATTTCTGAAATTAAGAGGCTTCCTCCTTTACAGAATTCAGGTGAGACTCAAAATATATTCAATGATGATAAATTAAATCAATACTTTGGTTTAATATTTTTTTGGATGGGTGAAACATTAAGTTACAAATTAGTATATTCAGAAAAATTGGACAGATGAATTACTAGATATATGCCAAAAAATGCACAGAGGAGGCAAACAGATGATAATGTAATGATAATTTCAACAAGTAACATCAGAATTTTAATAATAATGAGAACTCTTTAGCCTTTTCACTCCAGAGCAGCCTGTGCTATACCTTTAAGCTCTTCTGATGAACCCTTTACCTGCTTTGGGAAAATTGGTGTTGGGCTATTGAAATTTTTGGAAAATACCTGAAAAAACAGAGTCAAAAACCAGTGAACAGAGTCGGTGGCATCAAGTATGTAGCATTCAGCTATTGCTTTCATGACTCCAAAGCTGTAACATTATGGTGTCTTGAGACAAAAAATACATTTACATCAGCCTTTTCTCTGGGATTCTAATGAAGTGTTACTCCAGTGAGATCCAAGTAATTCATAACGGATGTTTTCTTTCTGTTTTCCACTCGTATGGCAAGATGTGTAGTAGGACAAGGAAGAAGGATTGCATTACGTGAGGTATGTGCTAATAGTCTCCCTCACAGCAAAATCATGGAGTCAATGTGGTGCTTTAAGCTTTGAAAGTTTCTTCAGAAATATATTGTATGTGCAGGTGGAATGTGATATATCTAGATTTTGGGTTAAGCTGTTGTGTTTTCACCTCCTTATTTTTACTTTTTCTAGGTACACCTTCTTATGTAAGACAACTTGAAAAGTATAATTTATTTAATCACTTGTTGCTTTGATACTGTCAATCTTCTTTGACCTAGAGCTGCACTTCTAAATCAAGTTTACAGAAGTTGGATGAAAATCTAAAATGAGTTTAGATTAAAAATAGCCATACCATTGCAAAAGCATATTTTTTTTTCCAAGATGCATTCTTGTATGTAATTTCCCTTGGATGTAATTTCCTTCTTTGTTCTTTCTGTGGTAAGATTAATAGTTCTAGTAGCCAGATTATGGTGTAGATTATTTAGAAATAATTTTGACTTTCAGTATAAAGAACCAGTCTAATTACTATCTATTTTCTTTTGTGCCCTTAGAGAATGCTACAGAGGCACAGTCCCTTAGGAATGCTGTGTGCAGCCTCCACAAGATTAAAATGTGGATAGCAAAAAAAAAAACCTTGTTATTTCCCTGGGCTACTTACTCAGTTCAGGGTTAATATCTCAAACACTTACCAGCTGATTGCTGATCTATCTACAGAAATGAAAGAGGATCCCTTATGGAAATGAAAAAAAAAAAGGTTTCCATCAACAGCTGCAGAATTTTTCATGTCTTTTCTTCCACTTTTTTCCCATTCAACAAGATCTAAAACAACAACAGGAGAAGAAAAAGGAAAATTTCTGCCTAGAAAATTGTGAGCTTGACTAACATACAAGTATGTGAATGAATGTGATAATGGTACTTAGAGCATCCACAATTGCTCTTAACAGTATGCGGTTTTTAAAAAAGTATGCCTGGTTAAAAAACACTGTCTTACATAAAGGATGTATTTTGCAGAGGACACTGTCTTTAGGTTTGGGAAAGTGCATGAAACAAATTATAAACTGGGATATAGGGTAGTTTTGATGTAAATGACTACTGGACCTTCAGTGCAAGTGAATCAGGACATTGCCAAGCTCCTTCAGATTCTTGTGTGGCTGTTGTCACCACCATGGGTGTGGGATAACCCCCTCCTGCTCTCCCAGATCCTACAAGGCCTGAGTTCAGGGTATTCTTTGAAGTAGACCTGTGGCAGCCAACTGAAAAATTACAAGGTAAATAAGCATACAATTTGGTTTCCCTGAAGCATTAGCAGCAATCTACATTCAGGATACCCCATCTGGCAGAAGTGTCACCTAAGCAACTGTGCAACAATTGTATAAATATTGAATTTAAAGCCCAGGTAGTAATTTCTTCATTCAGGGACCACTGCTGACTGGCATGCCATCAATACATTGTTTTAAACAGGTTAACACTTTTCAGATGTCCTCATTATGTTAACTGCCTCGCTCTACAATCCTTCACTGCATGAACTGGAAGAAAAACCTTTGCCTTTTATAGCTCCTTTCCTAGATCTACGCATTAGCCACGTTGCTCTAGTTAAAACCTAAGTCTGGCTTTGAAAAATGACTCTAATGATCACAGAACCATAAAAAAACTGGTGAGTGGTGAATCAAGATCACAGGAGATCTGTGTAGAGGGAGATGAAGTAAATCACAGCAGTCAATCACAGCAGGGCTTTTCCCCCCCTTTGTAATTTTTTTTGCAGCGAACTGTGTATCTCCTCCCTTGAGAACCTATGGCAAGAGCTTAGTGATTCACATTTCAAGTCTATTTATCTTTACCATGCAAGATGATAATGATGAAAAAAAGTATTACTTTTTTGCTCAAAAAACTATATGAATATAGAAAGTATGAAGACCATCTTAACTTTGTATTTTAAATATTTTCTTCCGTTTCATAAGCCAATGCAAGTATTCTTAGCTAAAAAGCTGGCAAAATAATTTTGTGGTTTTCAGTAATACTAACTATGTATATTTTCCTCTCATTCAGAATCTGTAATTTTTGTTCTGGAGAGGCCTTATGTTGTCACCTGTTTTAAGGATTGACAGAAAAGATGTTACTATTTTTGGCAGACCATGACTTACGAGCTCAATATTAATCCAGTGTTTAATAAAGCAATTACAAGGTCAAATACCAGTGATAGTATTGTTTCTATTAGCTTGAACTGAGCTGGATATACAAGCCATGAAAAGGAGGAACATTTTATTTTTAAATTAAATAAATAGCTGAACATGTTCTTCCATCTGTGGCCTTCTGCATAAATTATGTTCATGAATGACAAGTTAACTCATAAAACATGATAGTTTACCAAAAAAAAAAAGGAAATGGTCATTGTATGATTCTGTCATTGGGTCCTGATAAATTCATATTAATGAATTTGCACTGTAATTGAATTAAAGCAAATGAATAACCTTTTGGGCTTTTTCTAAAGGATTATTTTAACTTTCCTGTCTGTATTTCATGGCTCTTTACATCTTCTTTGGAAAAAATAAGGCAGCTTTTATCATATCAGAGATAACAGGTGTAATCGCTCTTGTTCTTCCTCATCAGGAGCTTGTTTCCCAGAGTGAAGAAGGTATTAGAATTTTATGTGAATCCTGTTGTAATAAAACCTGGGGTTTGTTCACTGTATAAACCTTATCCTGGAAGTGACCAG
>VZRE01001500.1:5136-17701 GCA_013396775.1 Cephalopterus ornatus
AAAAAAAGAGAGGAAAAAAAAGAGAAAGCAAGAGAAAAGCAAGCAAGTAAAGCAAAGAAAAATTAAAGCAAAAAAGCAGGACACCTGAAAATATTGTTCCCTCCAGAAAACATCTTTATTCTTTCAGTTGCTGATGTCTTATTTATTCTCTATTAGCAAATTAAAATATCAAAGCACTCTTGTAGACACCAGCTAAGGGTTTCCCAAGGGAAAGCGAAAAATGTTTTAATGTCTTGAATAAATAATAATATTTCCACTTATTATTATGATATTTATTATTAGTATTACTATTATTATTATTATGAGTACTATTTTTATAGGCAAAAATATTAAAAATATATACAGCGTTGTTCATTCATAGGAGACCTCACAGAAACAGAAAGAATAAACTGAAGTCTTTCTATAAAAGAACGGTATAAGCTTATATTGCTCATGGTTCAGGGAGATTTATTATTCTTAACACAAATATTTGTGAAGCCTGGAAAATATTATGCAATAATTAATATTAAGATAAAAAAGAAATTTCTAACTAAAACATGCTGTGGTTAATGATTTAGAATACTACTTACTATTTAAGTGCTACTGTCCCTCGAACTCATATATTTTGAAATCAAAGACATTTACTGGTGGATAGTTCTCCTTTTGGAAGATCTCTTTAAACATTGGTGTCAAAGGTTAAGAAAACACCCCATGAACTGAGTAAACTACATATTCAAGTATTCCCCCTTAAATTACTACTTTATGTTCACATTGATAACAGCTAGATCTTTCCAGATCTTTGTTTTACACTTTGGTAAAAATACCATACACTAATACAGCTAGTCAGAGTCAAATGAAGTTTAACGGAGAATAGAAGAATCCTAATAAAAGAATACAAAGAAGTCAAATACCCACATATTTCTATATTGTTTCAACTTTCTTTGCACTGTGGGATTTGGCTAGAATCAAGGAATTGAACTGTTCCCACCTTCTTTCAGTGTGACTCTTTTGCCACAGAAATCAGGTAGGCTTTAAATTTTTGAAAATTTCAAGATTGATTTAAAACCAAATCTCCTTGGAACTTAACTGCTTCTGGTAGTGACAGAAAAATAATCCAGCAGCTGTTCTGGCATCTTACAAGCTGGATGCCAAGCTGCAAAAGAAAGTTATTAAACCTATCAGAAAGAGTTACACCACATGGGGACGTGGTCCCCTGGAGCCTGCTTTAATCACTGTCAAGCTCAACACTGCCTATTGATGATTCTGGACACACACATTTAAAAATGTGACCTGTCTTCACCTGGCAAAGGAGCCCTGTCACCTGCATGATGCCTTTGCAGGATCCCTTTCACAGAAAATTGGAGGAATTTGGTGCCTTGGCCAGAGTATAATGTTCGTGAACTAGCCCTGGATGACAAACAATTGCTTGAGCAACTATTTCAGCAGTATTTGTGAATTTAAAACATCCCTCATAAGGACCTGATCACAGATTCATTGTCCTTAAATTCAAAGGGTATTGGATACCACACCTGGCATTTAAGTAGGTAATTTTTCCAGAATAAGAGTTTGAAGACAGCTGAGTCCAGTCTCACGGTTCACACACGATGCTTTTAACTAAATTGTTGTGTCTCACCTTGAACTGACATTACATATCACCCGTCACTATCTGTCAGAAGTTATATCACTATTTCTAGCAGCTGTTGCATCTCGCGGATGAAAAGTCTGAATGTTTACCTTTAAAATGTCAATCCTTCTGCACTCCTAGCATTCACAGGCTTGTCTATCAGTTTGTTCTCAACTGCCCTGGAGATGTGGTCAGAATAGATGAAGCAAGCAGGACAATTTACAAGGAAGAAACTGTAGCCAAAGTCATCTACAGGTTTCACTTCACTGGTCATTTCTCTTAGGGATCCTTCCTGCACAGATAGCACTTTACTGTGATTTATCATCTAGATCTTGTGCAGAGGGAACTGATGTAGTTTTGGTAACAGACCTTCTCTGCTGAGATTTAAAGGTGTCAGAATTTCTCCACTTAGGGGACTGCAAGAAGACAGGAAACCAAGAGTGGCATGACCGTTGCAGTTCATACTGTCTCCAGCACTAACAGTTCTATCCAGACAGTACTGTACACAATACATGGTGCAAATTAAGAAACCATTCTAATCATCAGTGAAGGCATTCAAGGTGTCTGACTGCCATCTCTAGAAAGCAAAGGTGCAAGGAAGGAATGGCTAGGCTGTAGTGCTGAAGAAAATTTCTAGGTGAGCTTGAGAGAATCAGTTTCCTTACTGCCTCAAATGCCACTGAAACAGTTTCCTTCAGATAAAGCCAAATGCCCTTCTGATGTTTTGCCTTCAGACTGCACACTTCTGCATGTGATTATCTAGCATTTTGGATGTGCTACTGAACAAATTGCAAACTGACTTGGACTCCTTCTGGTCATTGACAATGTTTGTAATTTGCTCACAAAAGAGTGCAGCAATTAATCAACACAACCCTTAACATCAGTGGATTAGCTATTTACTGATGATTTGGCAGTCATTATCATAATTTTCTGATAATAGTTTTTATATCTGATTTATCTTATTATTAAAAAACAGATGAAATATTACTTTTGTGACATAGCTAGTAGAACAAATATTGTATTTTATTGTGCAAATAAGGTGCTAGGTCTCTTATTTATTGAAGAATAAAACACGCTATAAGAATGCAAAAGTCTTGTCAACAATGACTTTCACAGAGTATCCACAAGATGCAGAACCTGCCGTCTCTGAGGTATAGCCTATCTGCTATGGCAGCATATTTTGGGGCTCCCAGAGAGACTGAAATATAGAGGTGACCAAAAAAAGAAGTATAAAATTTTAACTACAAAAAGTGCAGAGGAAAGAGAAAGGCCCTAGAAGCTCTACTCTACCTCAGCAATTAGTACCCTAATCCACAACTGGACATAAGGCAAATAAATACTCAGTCACGGGGGCTGCCTGCCATGGCAGCTGTAAACACTGTAAACGCTTCCCATCTGGGGCAGAAAAATTTGGCACAGGAAGCTTCTGTTTCCGCTGTGTCCTTTGTGACTCCTCCTCTCTCTAAGAAGAAACAGAGCCTCTGAAACTGCCAATCCAATACCTACTGAAAGAACAGCATTCACAAAAACTGGGAAAAATGTTTTCCTTTGATCTACAATCCATGCTCTGCCCTGCCTCTGCACTGTTCATACATAAGGACCACGTTAAAAAAACACATCTAGAACAAGTTACTTTCTGTTGTTCATATGTGTGAGCACAGGCTTGATCATCCAAAAGAATGAGCAGGTGGGACACAGACAGGATCTCATTCATTAAATTCACACAGTTTTTATTCACTGGCTTCACTGACTCTTTGCTTGGAACAGTTTTGCAAAGTGTCTTGTGCCTTTTGACTACTTTGCTGTGAGATATTAAGGCTGTTTAGAAGTGGGTTACTCACAGGCAAAAAGCAGTCTGTTTTCTGTCTGTCTCTTTAACACAGCCAGAACAGGAAATGGTGATGAACTTCCACACTTGTACATTCTCTTCCATCAGAGCTGGAATCATCAGGGAACAGTTGAACATTGTAAATGTTTTCCATCAGTAGGCACCTATGACTATAATCATTCATCCTAAACCGTGGATTTATTATAAGGGTATTATAATGCAAACTGTGACTGAAATTTGATTTTGCTGTTGCAGAAAGAGAGGGAAAAATGGATTTTCTAAGGCAGACTGATAATTAAACTTGGGAGCACTGGCAGAACAGCTGAATGTAATGTATAAGTAGTTGATATCCTTTAATTATATATTAGAGTATTAGTGATCTCAGAAATGGTTTGCTTTTCCATCAATGAATCCATCTGGATCATTGAATAAAAAAAAATCTAATTTCATTATGAGTCTTGGGGGCCATTGTGTGATCTCTGCTTTTAGCTCTGTGTTAACATGCTACATAATTTTCCTCACTTTCTCAAATTAGATGTGGTTTCAAAGGAGTAGCTTTTCAACATTTACATAAATACACATAACATGCTTCAAAGCATGTATGTTAGGAAACTTCACTAAACAGAGAAACTCAGGAGCGTCCAATACACAATATATCAGTATAAAAGTACATTTGAAAAATAATGTGCATTAAAAAAAGAACAGTTGTGCTGCTCCAGAGTCATTGTTAAGCCATGTTTCTGGGCATTTCACTGACTCAAATGTATTTTTGTTCCACTAAAAGAGGAAGTTAACTAAATTAACAATAGAATCTTGCTGGGAAAGCAAAAATTCCTGTAAAAGATTTTGAAAGAAAATTTTCACATTTCACAATGCAAAGCCTGTATCTAGGCATAGGAGCTACACAAATTACAAATGCACCTAGATGATGAATATGTAAATATATTTGGTATGTGTGATATTGATGTCCTTTTTATGCACAGACATGCATCTGAAAAATGACGATTCAGAAACAGAAGCATCCATTTGCCAGTATGAGAAAAAGCTTTCTTTTAAACAACTGAGATAAAGAGAGAAAAAAAAGATGAAAACTAGCCCTAATTTTACAAACCCTGATATTTTAGCAAGCTAGGACTGAGACTCTTTTGTAGTAGATTCCTAATTTGTTCATTTTACATTGTCTGAGTAACTAGATCAAAAAGCAGTGTCAAATGCCCAAAGCAATGTTTGTCAGCAGTTGTTTTTTGTTTCAAAGCATCTGAATAGAGGAAGGCTAGTACTTTATTTCCAAACAGACACAGGAAGGCTCTTGTTGGCAACCCGTTGCTGCAGAATGAATACATGCCATGAGTATAGACCATTTGTCTGCTGATTACAGCAAACCCCGGGGGAGCTGATGTTAGCTCTCATTTTCACCTCTCTTTCTCACACAGTGTCTCCTTGCTGTGGCAATCCTGCCTCCCCTCCTCCTCCTTGCCTTCATTCCTCACGGCTTTGATTCGATCTGACTTGGCAGTGGTATATTTAAGACTGTTTTCCAAATTAAAATCAGGCTGGGATGTTTGAAATGTGTTGACTTGCCTTGAAGGTTAACACAGAGAAGAAAAAAAAAAGTGAAGCTATTCTCATTTGGAATTCAGCACTGATCATAATGAATGTACTTGGTATTCATGTGAATCTCACATGTATTTCCTTAAGAGTGCTACTGTAATTTAACACTGGTACTAAAAATACTGAGGATAGAGGGGCATTTAAAAGAAAATGTCATGGATTAAAAGAAAAGGATATACCTTGTGTCTCTGCAGCAACTCTAGTTTGCCTGTTATTTTAATACTTGATTTATAAGCTTTCTCTCCCATCCCCCACTCATTTCATAGAATTTTCTCAGAGAAAGAATGAGAAATATTCTTTTACTGTGCTAAATGTGTAGCCTTATGATTCAGTACTCCCAAGGGCAATGGTGATGTATTTGCTATCAAATTACATGGATTTTACACACCTATTTTCTCTGATATCCAATAAGAAATGTGTACTTACTGCGGTAACCTTGCATTACTCATGCTACACTTTGGAGAGACAGAGAACACTGCACCAAGCACATTCAGTAGCCTGCCATCTCATTTTTTAACCCTATATACTCCAGTAAATAATTTTCTGAGATTCCGAATTAATTTTTAAAATAGGGTAAATGGCCATATCTCAGGGGCAATGGACTTCAGAATGACACACTAGTGTTCTACATTACAGTAGTTGAGAATAGTTTCTTCGGATGTACATTTGATTGTTCTTCCGTTTTTCTCTTTGTGCACACACTGATATCGTGTTCTCCTTTTCATTAGATTTTTGTTGCTGGAGCAACACAATTAATAACAGCTTTTAAGGTTTAATTGTGGAAAAATCTAATTACATGCTCATGTTGTTCTTTTAATCATTCGAAGTCAAAGTGTGTGTCCCTGTACTCTTTAGTGATTCTCACACTTGCAACTTTACTCATCTAAAGTTTATCACAGAATGCTAATTTTGTGCCCTAAAATCAGGAGCTGGTTCAATTTCTCAGGGCAACAAATGAGTCACAAGGAGTGCACAAAAGTGGAGTGGATGCACAGATATGAGGGAGTAAGGAAGGGTGGGATGTAAACAAGTTTCTCTATTGATACTAGTATTTCAGCTTTCAGCTTTTTCAAATTTTCCTGTTTCCAGGAGAAGAGCTTAAAAATTAAACCCTATCTGCCTGCTTCAATTATGCTAGAAAAACATTCAGAGAGCTTGATATCATGTAAGACTTATGGAACCCATTCTGCTCTCTCTCTATTCAGAAAAAAGGTGCTGCACAACTTGAAACCCCCCGATAGAAAATCAGTCCTCTTCAGTTAAGGAACTTGGGAGCTTAAGCTGGTCACAGCAGATCTCTGTCTGGCACTCTCTAGAAACATGTCTCTCTGCTGATTTGTACAGAATTCTTCTTAGAAAAGCAGCCTCATTAGGGACCTACATAGTGTTTGGATGCATGAGATTGGAATACTGAATTCTACATTTGTGATTAAAATAGAGAAAATACTTTAAATTGTTGACTGTTTCATTAATTGACAGTATAGGCATGAGAAGAGATGAAATATCATGTTATGATATGCATTCTGCTCTGCATAACTCATGTTAGTTTTGGCCAAATAAGACATTTACATTGCACGGAGAAGCAGCCAGAGGTACTATCTTTGTTATAAGACTTTAACCACTGTGTACCAGCATGCTTTTTGTATACACGAGCAGATACTTCAGATAATTTCCTTTTTTCTTTTCTTTACATGGATATCTGTTATAAAATACAACACAATTACAGTCAATCTGCTTGTGGTGACTTGGGGAATAAGTCTTGATTTAGAACAAATTATTTTTCCAGTATGATTTTACAAGCCCCAACTGTATTTTAGCAGCCACTGAAGTTGAAGGCAGGTTGATATATTTTTCCTAGTAGACACCTAACAAAAAGATGTGAAGAAAGGTGAAATAGTTGAAAGTGAAATAGTTTCCCACATCATGAAAAAGGGATAGAGCAATATGTTACTCTCTCAGTAGTTTCCTTTGACTTAAAGCAAGCTGAAATGATGGGACTAAGGTAGTGAAAGCATTAGGTAAAACCAGGCTTCACATATTTTTTTGTTCAGAGTGGAAGCTTCAGTGACCGCTATTGTAGCAATATTGGAGCTGAGTGAGCAGAGATCACTACACATGGAAAAATACAAGACTCTTGACAAATGCCTGCTGATCCTATACTGAAGTCTTGCAAATATCTATGATCTGAATCTAAATAGCTGTCTTTACTTTGTCTGTGCAGACTTTGAAATTAAATTACATTTCTGCTACGACTATTGCACTATGAAATGGAATATTTATTTTGCAGACTATACTATAAATGCTATTCTTTAATATATACCTAGTTATATGTCATAAAAAGCATGTCAGCTTAAGTGTTAATAAAAGAGACATAATGAAAATTAATTGCTCACTTATAAGCTTTTTTTGTTCCATTTTTTACCTACACTGAAGCTGTAATCTTACCAGCATTTCCCCTAAGCTGTTACCAATAAAAGCAGTACCCTCCCTTCTATGTGCTCCACATCTTCTTGTCAGATCATTTTCAACACAATACTGTGCTTTTTTGTAAGGGTATGTGACGAGTAAGAGTGCTTTTAAGGTAGCAAAAAGGGACGAGGGAAGTGCTGAAGCTGGCACTGCCAGTGACAGAAATGTCCCTGGAAACACAGTTGAACAACACAAAATTGCAGGGAGGCAGCTTATGTTCTATTTTCAGACGACAATAAATGGCCTTCTAACATACAAAATGTTATCAGCATGCTGTCTTTCCTTGCCTTTGTTGTGGAAAATATTCTTGTATTTGTTCACTTACTATACTTATGTGATTTGTGATAGTTTTATCAGATAGTTTTTACTGAGAAATTATACCGTGTTAAAACATGCTCGCTTGAACACCTTCTATAAAGTTATAACACAAAAATACTTTGCCCCACGTTACTTTTGCAAATTAGTCCAAAAATATTCTTTGAGATGCAGGAACATGTAGAAGACAGTATCCATGTAGTTACTCAGAACTGAATAGTTTCTAAAAGAAAAGAGGAAAAGACTAGTCTACAGACGAAGATGTTAAAAATTTTGAGCTGTACTGGAAATTTTCAGTCTCGATAGGTTATATATTTGATTTAATGAAACTGTGATGAGGAAAGAGAAAGCAATTTTAAAAATAAATCAATAAGAGAATAATTTGCTAATTAAAGTGATGAAAGGGTTACTTGACCCTATAGACGTATATTAATATGCTCAACTTCCTATTTATGATCAGGGATCTGAGTAGGAATACGTTTAGATTTGGACTGGGAGATGAAATATGTAGGAGTGCAACATAGTTACAAGAAGAGAATTATACATTCCATGGTACTGAAAAACTTTATTCCTGTATGTCCATAAAAATATGCTCTTCGGTGGTATAACTGGTCTGTGAAGTCTCAATCTGGCAAAAATCTAAGTATCTGCTCAGCTTTAGGCCTTCCAACTGTCCTTTGGACTTCATCAGGTCTCTCTATTTCAAAACATGCATGGGTTTAACACATTCATGGATCAGAGCCTTAGTAAGAAGCAGCAACTTTTCTGCCAGTGTAGACTTGTTAAATTTGGAAGATCAAACTAGTAGTTTTTACAACCAGATGCCCCTTCTGTTCTCCAGAACAGAGTTGTTCCAGTCTGACTTGGCACCTTGGGCTCTGGTGAGATATAAAAATATATATTTTTATATATACCTAAAAGACATCTAAATAAAAATACAATTTTAAGATTGAATGAATTTTCTTGTTTCACACTTTCAGATACTAAAAATTAAAAGAATGCTTTCCACAAACACAATTTGTATCTGTAAATCTCTTAAGTCTTTAAAACACATGACTCTCAGTTTAAGTTGTATTAGTCAAGGAAAGATGGCAGATTCATTAAAGAAGATGAAGCCATAGCTACAGGGGAACTGCTAGGAACTTCAAAATTTTTCAGAGAAAATTGTTAACAAAAATTATTAACTAGATATATTTAATATCATATTCCAACCCTACTGACAGCCACAATTACTAACAATTCTTGGTGACTTTGGAATGGCCTGTTTTAATTCATCTTTCCTTTAGTCCTTAACATAACACACAAAAATCACATTATAAATATGAATCATGCTATGTTAATTCATTACTTTAAATTCATTACTACTTTTAGTATACTATTTAAAGTTATTTCAGCCTATATGCAAGAGTGGATTTTTAGTCTTCATAAAAATAACAGGTTTTGAAAAAGAAAAATGTTATTGATGAATACAGTTTCCAGTCCAGAAAATTTGGACGGGCAGAAGAGACTCATCCTTGAGCAAAGGCTTTGACTTGGTTCTTGAATTTCCAGGAAAGAGGTCTGTAAGAGCAGGGTCTGAAACCCTGTAATATTTACTATCTATATTAATAATCCAAAAGCCTGTGCTGAATCAGATGTAGAAATGTTAAAGTAATTACCCTGGAAAGTCAGTTTAATGAATGTCCAATATGTGAAAGCATTATTTCTGTAATCTTTTCTATTGCCTAATTTATCATTTTTATTGTTCATTTACCTATGTTATATAGTTCTGTTATGAATTATATTCTTTAATATTCGTTTTTCTTTAATATGACTTGTTAGATAGCTAGTGAAAAGATCCTCTTAAAAGGGAGACCTTTGTACTTGAGAAAACTTTGAAATATAATATAACTAAACATGAATCCATTCTTGTCTCATGTTTTTTGGAAACATTCCCATGCTCCTTAGTATAATTATCAGAAATATTTGTTTAAACATAGGATTTAATTACCACTATTTCTTTTTAACTTACCATTAGTTTAAAAGCACAGAAATATTACAGTATTTGTGACTCCCAGTATCCAGTCTCAGGCCCCGATTCTGCAAAAATTATCTGACTTTATATATAACTTTATATATAACTTTATTCACACTAGTAATTTCTCAAGAACTTAGATGAAATGCAACGTGATACGTACACAAAAAGGATTGATGACATCATCTAGGCCTAATACATTGGGTTCATACGATATAAATACAGTATTCTTTCCTAAATTCAGGCATAAACCAACTTACTTGATGGAGAAAATATGCCTCATCATGACTACAGCAAATAGAAAAGGAAACCCATCTCTCAGTTTACTGTGATTCAGAAATATATTTGGAAGCTCACTGTAGAAGCTCATACGAACCTTGAATTTTTGGGAATGACTCTGAGCTTACATTTTTCTGTGATAATTTGCTCCCGATTATAAAAAGGCCCCACTAAGAAACCTTGAACTGAAGTAATAAAATTTATGTTAGACATCGTAGTAAAGAGGAACATACTCTTTTGTATTTATGTTTTAAGAGTTTGCCCAGCTAGTCAGTCTGAAAACAGATTGATGAGTAAATAACAAGAAGTAAACAGTCAGGGTGCAACTTTTAAGAAGACAGTGCTGGAAAATAAAATTAAGTGAAATAGAATATTAGTGGAACAACAGCCAGTAGAAAATGAGGGGAAAAAAGATAAAGATGGCAAATGTTTTGATACCCACGGGGTTCCTTTGCTCTCATGGAGTAGCTGAAGCATGGCCAGACACTGGCTTTAAAGTCAATATAAAGGCTTTATGGGAACTGGCATAACCTCAACATCTCAGAAGGAAATCAGAGCATACTTATAACGATTTTGTATCCAAATGGTGCAACCTCTCTCAAGGACATCTGCCCACATCTACAAGGAAAGAAAGGAGATTAATCAGCACCCAATCAGAGAATTAGGGACTGTCTGTCACATTCTTAGAGGGAGAGAGATTAGATCTTATTCCTATAAACTAATACTGGCAATTTTAAGGCCAGGTTGAGGGCACCAAGAGTGACTGCAGGTTCTGAGGCTGTGTGAGGAGGTAGGATTTAATACAATGAAGAACATCCAAAGCACTTCATAAGATGGAGGGGAACAATTTTGTACAGATTTGCACAGTTGCTGACTTTGGCATTTCTTGGAAAGGTGAATTAAGTCGAATCCAAACCTTGGCCAAAATTACCTTTATAAAAGGACATCGTGGTGACTGAAACACTGTTAGTGTAAAAATACACCAAGACCAACTTCTCTCTGTTATTGCAGCTATGGCTGTTTATAGCCCTGTTTATCTCTTACAAATGCATGGCACCCTCATATAACTCACATGCAAAAGAAAGCAAAATTTAAACCTTCAAAACATTGATCTTATCAGTAAATATTCTACTCGGACACAATTCAGAAATGTGAAGGATTCATTCACACGCACATAGGAGAAATAAGGGCTTAGCAGGAATTGGTTTACAGACCTTGTGGATTCCTGTAGTGCTAATAAGTCAAGAAATACCACTTGAATGAAAACATATGATAATCACATTATTATATTTTTGATACATTGCATAGTGCTTATGTATAAAAATAAAAATATATTGAGAGCTTAGGCTGTCCTTTATTATATCACATTAAATCGGATTTAATGCCTAGTTTTGTGTCACGCAGATCAGATCCGTTTGTACAAGACTGTACAGTGTGGAGCTGGTTCAAACAAATGAATAGCTTTCTCATTACTTCACCCTATTCTGCTGTCTCTTTTCCTGTCCTTTGTAATGTAATGGAGGACAGCTGTGGCAGTGAAGTGAATATTAACTAACCTCAGCGCCTCAGCAGATTGTGACTTAATCCCTGCAAATACCACTAAAATCAAAATTTAATTACCGTCAGCACAGCTCTGTTAGTGGCTGAAAAATATTTAACAATTAGTGGTTGGCTTAATTAAGCAAACTGCCTTTCACAAAGCAACCTGAAAAGTTTTTCCCCCATATTTTATCCCTCAGACTAATTAGTCTGATGTAAGCTTACAGCACTTCATTTACTGTTACTGAGTCTGCTATGCTACTGATCCAGTTTCTGGGGCTTAACAGTCTTTAAGAGAGGAGAAATTGTTAAAATTAAAAATAGAGATTCATTGAGCACTACTACCCCTTAAAATTAAAAAAATGGTTTCTAATAAAACAAGAAGCTTTATATTATTTACTGACACAGATTTAGATAGATAAAGTTGTCTTATCTATGATTGTATTATTTATATGGGTTCAGTATGTGTTGATTAACATTCAACACTATGCCTGTCAGAAGACAATGCCTTGCACACCTATAAAAAGACGATTATATCTAAGCGTAGTGAAATGACTTGGGCTTGAGTGGCCTGACTTAGGCATTTGTTTTAAAAATCTCTAATAAAAAATAATGTAAAAGGTATTCACAGCTGACTTTGACAATTAAGGCTTGTTATTTGAATTAAGATGACATTGCTTTGATCTTGCTTGTTTGTGCTGCTATGGTACTAGATGCATTGCTCTTGTTTCTGAGGATTGTTGCACTTCTGAATACCTAAGATTACAGATGGGCTCTGTTTGCTTTCTGAAAATGCAAGCATTACAAGAAATTCTTGTGAAATGTGGTTTGAATTATAACATTTCCATCTGGTATCCTATAAAAAGTACTGTTCCACAGTTGAAAGAGCAAGATACACCACTTCAAT
>VZRE01001507.1:0-63858 GCA_013396775.1 Cephalopterus ornatus
AAGAACAGATCATCAATCCTCTTGAATAAAATTCCTTTTTCTGAGCAGTTGTCATATGATGTGAATAATTATATCTACTTCTCAGTGCTTGAATGGAATCTCAACTTAGCACTATTAGACAGCATCACGCACTATCTTTACACACACTTTATCTGGTTTGACTGGTTTGCAAAGGTAACCCTTGCTTTTAAGAGAAATGCTTAGGCAATCTTGTGGTTTCTGTTAGTTTAAACATACAGCTACTTGTGGGAAACAGAGCCGAATCTAACTCAGTTTTTAAATCCTCCCAGAATTATCCACACTCCCATCAGAAGAAAAAAAAAAAATGTGTTTCCATAGCAAGTAAGTACAATTTTGTCAATATTGATAGTGGTTTTTCACCTATTATATATCGCAAGTTCTCTCAGAAGATGGAAATAAACTGCCAGCTGCTGCCAAGAATACAGGGATGATATCAAGCATACATTTTCCTAGTCCACTGGGCCAAGAGAAGATTAAATCTGACTCTAGCCCTCTCATCCTCCAAGAAATATTTAACTCTTCTTATGAACGGCTGCACATTCTTGTTATGCCACTGCACAGTTACCTAACTAGTGGTGTAAAATACTGCAAATTCATATTTCAATCAGCATTTATTTTGTTGCTTAACTGAAGATTTTATTATGAGAAAACATGGGATATGACAAAGAAAAGCAGGGATTGTGTGCTGTTCTTCTAGGCATTTACCACTAGAGATGTAAACCTGCCTAAAGAAGGCAAGTTGTTTTCAGACTCGTAAGCGTAACAACAACGCTGCTTTCAGTTTTTTCATTGGAGCAGAAGCTATAATGCTGCTATAATGCTATATATCTGCATTTACTGCAGATATATAGTATAATCAGGAATCGCTGACTTAATGTGATTTTGTTGCTTGTCATTAAACATAAAATAACTCTCATACAAAATGTTTTAAAAGAAATGCCATTTGATAAAATATGGGGTTGGGAGAAGAGGCAGGCAAACACAGAGGGATTAAAATCTTCATGTGGATGTAAAACCTAACAGGGTTAACAGTGTCCATTCAAATTATTTAGAAAGGCATTTAACGTGTTCAGGACTTGAA
Organism: Cephalopterus ornatus; assembly: GCA_013396775.1. Taxonomy (NCBI): domain Eukaryota; kingdom Metazoa; phylum Chordata; class Aves; order Passeriformes; family Cotingidae; genus Cephalopterus; species Cephalopterus ornatus. Next base: position 1,103 of record VZRE01001507.1, read on the forward strand.
ACATAAAATACCTTCTGTTCAAAATCTAAGTAAAATTCAAATGTTAGAACTTGGCCTATTCCTGCTTTTCTTATTCTAAAAAGCAACTTAAGGCTTACTATAAATGTCAAAAGGATATGGCAGGTTTTAGTTTATATCATCCAGCTAGTGCAATCATGAAACATCATAGAAATTCAGCCACTTCCCTGCATCTAGGAGAATTTGATGGTTGTGTTTGCAGAATCCTAAACCAGAGATTACCCAGCAGCTTACCGTGAAGTGTCATGCTGGATCGGTGATATGGCTGTGGTTGCAAGTGCTTTGCTGCTGCCCATCAACCCAGGAGATGTGGCTGCATCCTTCCTAGGTCCTGAAGTTGTCCCTGTGGAATGAAGTGAAGATAAGCCAGACATCAGAGGCTATTAATTTTGGGATAGATGTCTCACGATTCTGCATTATTACAGAACCCTGGGACTAAAAGTTGAAACCTTTCTGGAGTCCCAGACACACACAGAGAAATGGCAATCAGATAAGTCATCAGTGGACAGTACTGTGCACAGCATCCATTTCAGGACCAGATAGGATCAAATGTGTAGAATAAAGCACACACTACAGCCTCCATCTTACTGCCCAAAGTTTGACAGACTTGCACTGTTATCATTTCTTACAGTCATCCACAGGATTCAGATTGTTTCACAGATGCAGCTCCCAAGATGTGCTATCAGATGTTATTTCTCCAAGTGTAAATGTAATAGTATTTTGCTCTCAATAAAATAGAACTCTATTCTTTCTTCTCCTCTCCAAATAGACAGGATTTAGTTACACATATAGCATAGAGGTAAAGGCAATATGAAAATTAGGAGTAATTTGATCTACTACACAAAAGCCTGTGGGTTTGGGCTTTTTTAATCTAGCCTAATTAATTCTGTGCAACCAACATAATTTTAACTAAACAGTTATTATAGGAAAAACCACAAGTATCAGCAAAAATTGAAGTCAAAACAGTGTTTAGCTCTTTATGTAATTCTGTCATGACTAAATATTTCTCAGCTCTGTGAACAGCAACATTATCTATCATCCATGCTGAAACATGAAGCAACACAAGGCTGTAATTCCAGAGTCAGCACAAAATTTACAGATGTCCAAGGAATTAAGTTTATTTAAAATACTGCACCGATTTAAGATTTATACAAATACATAAAATTTAGTAAACCCATATGTTTTAAGGTGCACTTTAGGGAGACTACTAAAAAATGGGTTCTTATCACTCTGCTATAATGCATTGTGCTTCAGTACCACGCAGTGAAAAAATCTCACCTAACAAAGAGTTAATTATCAGTGAAGGAAATATCATGGGGATATATGCTGATTATGTGTCCCTGGTAACTTGATAGTGTGCCAATCCATGATGAGAAGAGTGGGTATGCATGTAAAGACTGGAAGCCTCTTGCTTAGACTTTTGGCTTTATGATCGAGTAAGAGATATTTAGAAATCATTTCACACGGTGGAATGAGGCAGCTGGATTTTAAGAAACTAATACTAAAGTAATAAAAACCTGGTGAACATGGGAGAATATATTCAATTCCTAATATGAGAAAAGGCTGGCACACTGTCAACATACTATATTCATAGCAAACTAGATGTATTTCTGCGAAAAAGAAAATATATGGACTCAGAAGTGACCAACACAGACTCAGGGGTACTGTTCAAAGACCCAAGTTTGAAAATATTACCAGGGCTAGAAACAGAAAACAAGAAAAGAAACTAAGTAGGAATATACTGAGGCTGTTAAGCTGCACAGAGAAACAACAAGGGTAGCAAGAAATCCCAAATAAGTGCATATCTAAACAAAAAAAGTTTAAAAATACATCTTGATAAAAGCATGCAAGTCGATTGAGGGAAAAGAAATGCCAAAGAAGAAGTGAATATACAAAGATGATTAAATCAATAATGATCCCAAAAATGTCCAAGATACTAATAAGTGTAAAATATACTATGAGAAAAAATAAAGGAAAAGAAAATTGGCAAGTAGAAGATAATGAAGACCCTGTTGATGTATAACACCTGCCTATATAAAGCTGATGAAAAAAACTATCAGGGGAAAAAATAAAAAGATACAAAGTCTTTAGTCTGAAGGATATATATTTCAGGGCTAAAGGGAATTAATTAATGAATTTATGAAGTGACTGGTAATTATTTATGAAAAGTCATCGAGAACTGGGGTGATACAAATGACAGCAAATTAATTAGATTTGCAGGTGTTGGAAGACGGTATGAGACTGGAGACATTGCAGATGACCTAAAGGAGCTAGAAACAGGGAAAAAGAATAGACACATTTACCCTCAGAAAAAAGAAAAAGCTCTTACATGGTGTGAGAATCTGACACCAATAGAAAGAACCTGAAGTACCAAATAATAGTAAAAAACAAACTAGATATAAGCTTGCAAGGCAAGCAACCCCCAAAGCAATTACAGATGCCTTCTAAATGATAACGTTGAGAATACTATTTTCAATTTGGCTAACTTGGTACAAGACTGATTTGAAGTAGATTAAAGAATCATTTGAGACAACTCAAATAGTTGCATATTTCTGCTTGAGAAACAGACAACTAAAACATTACTAAAGTTGGGAAATATAGCAGTCTACGTTTTGGAAGTGTAAACACAGAATGAAGAAATACGGCTGAGGTTTGTTCAAGCAGCAACGGGATGAAAGTAAGCAAAGGAAAATCTAGGTTGATAATCATAGAAGAAATCTTTACGACTTGAATAATAGTAATATTCATAAGACTTAACATTTATATAGTACTTCACATCTTCAAAGCACTTCGCTAATATTAACTAATTGCTCTAGTCGATTGTAGGGAAGAGTCTTCCCTCAAGGGAAGAAGTGCCAGATCCTGAGTCCCTAAGAAGCTACATTAGAAAAACTACTGAAAAATAAACATTATACAGAAAAATCAGCCCCTGGAAAAGTACAGGGCTAAAATGAGATAAAATAATTTTCCTTCCTTGGCTTTTTCTTTCACATACGGAAAGGAATGTGCATGTTTTACAACACCAAGCCTACATTATGTCCAACACAGACACAAAGAGAAAAACAGTTCTTTTGTTTCAATGCAGAGGTATTTCAGGAAGGGGATAAAGAGGAATATTTTAAACAGAAACGTAGAAAAGTGCCCAGTATTGCAGAGTGCAATGGCTAGAATCTAGTTTAAGTTTCCCAGCCCCAAAGAAAAATTTTCCAAAGCAGAAAGGAAGGGAAGCACACATTTCTGTACTCCAGTGCTTTTTAACTAGACAAGTTGTTAGATTTTAGTACACTTTGACATAGCTGGTGGTGGCACCAATAAAAACAATTTACTGCTAAAAGGATCTAAGACTTGAGGATTGCTTCTACTGCTTAAAGTTTTGCTGGTAAAACTAAAAAAGTTTCACTGTAAGACACAAACACCTGCTAAAGCACAGGAATAAAAATTAAGGAGCAAACAGAAATAGGAGACAAAAAGCAACAGTGAGGACATAAAAACTGATTGTTTAAGTTGATCCAGTAAGTTTCTACCCTGAAGAAAGAGCAGAAGTGACCCTTTCCACTCCACAAGCTGATGGGTCCAGGTTAACAATGCTCTTCTCCCCACTACTAAGCATCTTCAGGGAGAAAGGAAAAGTGGGCTTGTTAGGAAATCGCCCTTTCCAAACTCACTATACTCACAGTAAGTGAGCAGTCCTGTGGGCAGGAAAGCTTTCCACCATTTCAGGATGGGAACAGTTTCACGATTAATAATTTTACACCTGATACAAGTGCCTACGTTGCTCTGGAGGCACATTACCGCGAGTTGCATGATTCCCTTGATACAGTCACCATTCCCAATGGTATAGCAAGATAATATAAAGAGCCCAAAATCCCACATCAGCACTGGCACTGCACTAAGGTGTTCTTGGAGAGAATCATCATCTTGAAGAACATGTAATTCAAACAGACCAGACTGATCAAAGCATGTGAAAAATAGGTCAACAGGTCAACATCTAACAACTATCACAAAATTTTCAGTTGAACGTGTTTCTGTATACAGTATCCAGCACTGCTGTGTTCTGACTAAAAGACCACCTTAAGTTATGTGACTAAATAACACCAACTTCCAAGCCTCAAGATGTCGCCTTGTTTACTTCATTCCCCTTTCCCACACTGCATTGAAGCAGAAATCCCAGGTCAAGAGCAGATGGGAATATCCAGCAAAAGCAAGGACATAGTCCAAGCTATCTAGAATTAAAAATCTTCATATTGGGTCATGATGATCCCCAAAGATGGAAAAAAACACAAGTATGTGTGTATGCTTGCTAAAGGAGTCCAAATCATGTAACAGAAGGAAGCCAGTTAAAAAGGTACTACAATACAGAAGATTTGAACTTCAGTGATTAGTGCCAGGGAAACTGCCTTCTGATAAACAACCATTCAAATCAGTAATAGAGTGGAGGTTGTTCCACAGCTTGAAAGCATTCCTCTGAACTTTATCTCGTATCACAGCAAGTGCCTGTATTTATAAGTCAAATTTTGCCACACAGCTCTACATCTTCAAAGCTAGCAATCCCAGTTAAGTGTATGCAAAAGATACCCACCATCCTCAGAGATCATGCTGACTGCTACAATCACTAAATCAGCATAGGTGCAGCTCAGTTGCTATGTGCAATAGCCAGATGTAGCTTGTAACTTCTCCTAAGTACTGTAAAATGAAATGAATGAATGAAGAAGAGGCCAGGTTGGATTTTTTTTTTCCCCCTGAACCTATAGCAAATAAATTACGTTTTTGGGACTATCCCCATCCAAGGTACAAAACCCATCATCCAGCTGTGAAAAATCTCAATTTCATCACTACAGTACTGAGAAGGAGGGGAGCAGAAGGAAGAGGAAAAGAGAATGGAAAAAAAAAAGCTGAAAAAAAAAACACAAAAGAAAACCATCAGTGAAAATTGCCCCTGAAACTTTGCAGAATTGTAACGGCTTTCTCTTGCTTAAATTGATTGGTATAGCAATGTTATAAAATGACTATTAGGATTCATTGTGCACAACAGAAAGTGTGAAATGTCAGCAGACTATACAGCAAAAGTAATGGGTCCTGAACCCCTGTTAGTCAAAAATGATTTTGTTTCAAATTAGAAATTGATTTTTTTGGACACAAGCCCTTTACAGGCTTCCAACTTTTGTAGCTGTGCCTTGGAAGAGATTAACCTCAGCCACTGTTTGGGTCCTGGCTGATGATACCCTTTTGAAAGTTTCTTCACAGGGACTGCTTTTTAATGTTGGTACGGTCTTAACCAATAACACAAGTTATTTGTTCCTTTGAGAACTGCACCACACTTCTTCTCATTTTGCCGTTTTCTTTATTTTTATGCTGACATATACTGCAAACTGGCTGACAAGTTAAAATAAAAAAAAAAAAAAAAAGCTGGTTCATAATTGAACCAAGGATTATGTTCAAGGCTCAGCGGTGAAACATCCAAGCAGCTTTTGTTTCCAACCTTTTCTCTTCCTAAGGAAGACTCTGCTCCTCTGCTCCTTAAGTGGAGGTACTAAGCTAAGGGCAGGATAGGTTCTAGCAATACAGACATCCCTTGTGTGGCAAAATAACAGGTTGTGATGGAGAAGTCATGACTTGAGGAGGAAAAGAATGCAAAGAGGATTACATTTAAAGAGCAAACCCCACTGCACTTTTGGGAAATAAAATAATAAATGGCTGAAGTAGCTTTTCGAGACTGAAGGGCTATTTTTATCTTTTCATCAGGAACAGCAGCCAAGATCACTACTTGTTATTTAAAATATTTTTTATTGCTTTAAATGTCGCTACCTCCTCTTAGGTTGTTTTAAACAACCTGTCCTCTCCCTTTAACTCTGCATTTTACTGATAATACTCTTGAACATACATATGCCTAACTTCTAAATGCCACCAGCACACTTGTGGCCCTGCAATGTAGTATTGCTTCTCCTTACCTTTCCTGGACTTGTTGCTTTCCCTCTTGGTCTGCATCAGAAGGGTTTGCCCATCTTCCACGTTTGCACCAAAACCAACCATTTTCTCTCCCAAACCGCTCCCACGACTGCTCCCTGGTGTTCTGGAGTTCTTGCTCACTGGAGGTGTCCTCAGTAAATAATCTTTATGTTTCAACAGCGGGACACTGGGAGGAAAGAAAGATTAAGCTATTACATGATGCATTCAGCCCACTAACGCTGCACCCAGCCCTCTACCCTACTTTCACTCTCCAGAAGCATAAACACCAGGCTGCTGGTTGAGCTCTGCTGAATTCATTTATCATTTCTGAAAGCAGGATGCTTAAGGCTTGAAGAGTTACCAACCCACTTTATCAGAAGTTTTTGGTTAGCAGCAGCCAGCAGCCCTCTGACAGTTGTATTTGGAGTTTTGTAGCATTGGGCACATTCCCTAAAGCATTGGATTTCTCAAGTGGTTAGGACAGAACAAGTGGGATGAAGACATGCAGAGTACTTTCTCCAGCACAATGGACCACAAATGTAAGAAAGAGTAGTTTAAAAAACGCTCACTCTGCTAGAATCAAAGGGAAACAGAGTGTGAGATGTGAAGAGAAATCTGAAATTGTAGTTTGCAAAAGGAAAGAAGATCACAGAATCACAGAATCATTTACATTGGAAAAGACCTTTGAGATCATTGAGTTCTATAAAGCAGAACTGCCAAGGCCACCACTAAACCATGTCCCTAAATGCCACATCTACATATTTTTTAAAAGCTTCCAGGGATAGTGACAAGTTGACTCAAGAAGACAATGGATGAGAGGAGGGGAGACAAAAAGGTGAGATGAATGAACAGAGGTACTTCTAAGGAGGATAGACAACGTCCAAGCAAACTAGTGGAAGAGCATCTGGTGCAGCAAGTGCAGCACTTCAAGTGAAGTAAGAAAAGAGAAAGTTAACCAGAACCATTATGGTTCTATATGAACTTCAGCACATGATTGTAAACATTGTAACATAGATAGAGCCAGGGGCAAATTTGGTGACAGGGAGGAAGCATGACTTCAGTCTCTGCAGACACAGCAATCTCAAGACATTCTGGGCAGACAACAGGCTATGGAGACCCATCTTTCTCTCAGTAAAGACAACCTACTGCTTTCAAATTCTGTTCTCTGGGAAACAAGTACTAGCTTAAATGATGATTCCCAACATGTACACATCATCAGTCCCCGTTATAAAAAGAAATTAAAATCATAAAAAAGTATCTTTTGCATTGGCAACCCAAAGACTATCACTGAGTTTGGGATACAGCTTTGTGGAGTTGAATCACATGAATCTTTTACCTAAAAGCTTACAGGACTGAAGTTATTGTAGATCTGAGGGAAAATCAGAAAATGATAGCTAAATTAAAAGTTTCAAATCAATGTGCTGTATAAGACACTGTTTAATAGGGCCCACTGAGCCTGTTGGACAATTAGTATTACTCCTGTATTATTAATGCAGAACAGTATATAATAGCTTATGACCTACAATAACTGGCTGAAGTGTTGGATATAACTTCTCTGAATAACCTCTGTTTACTTTAGGGCTTCAAACTATGTGACCAGTAATAATACTGCAAAGTGTTTTTAAAATTTATGATGAACTAAATTAGTATCTTATTTGAATTATATGAAATTATTAACCTACTAATACCTGCAACCCCAAGTAAAGCAAGAGGTGGTTTTAGATCCTGGTAGCTGCTTAAAGAGACTTAAAGGTCTAATACTTGACCAGATTTTTCTGATAATACAGGACCTGAAATTCCATTTGCCTGTACTTGGATGATTAACAGCACTTAAAAACAGTGAGGTTGTCATTATTTGGATGCTTTCTGAGTTTTTAAAGCACATTTAACTACAACCTCCAGTCCTCATGTGAAGACAGTGACCTTTGGCTTGTAGATAAGGGAGGTGATTACCGCAATACCTTTTACGTGGTGCAGTTACCACTCAAATACTGAGTTCTGTTTTAAATAATGCAATGACAGAGGCAAGGCAGACAGATACAGACACCATGAAGAAGTTAGAGAAGCTAATTTATGGTAAATACCAAAAGCAAATGTATTTGCATTTACAGGCTCAATAAGCAACGAGTTAGAGCCTCACTGTTTAGTGTTTAATACAAGACAGCTCATGCTAAAGTTTTGCTCAAGTAAGGATAAAGTGTCAAATCTTAAAATGATACTTAATCTGAAAGGTGTGCAGACCAAGAAGGAAAAGGGATAGTGCAATAATTAACTACGTACCACAATTAAACAAAGAAAACATATAGAAAAAAAGTGTGTTTCAGAAAAATTTACTCATTCACCTGTGGAATTATTAGTAAAATGAATGATGTGACTATTGCAAGCTGGAAATTCAAATTTAACATATGGTCCAAAGGAATCAGTTACTTATATCTAGAGAGATTTAGAGACAAAAGAGGTTCTTGTCTATTTTCAAATCCAACAATCCTTCATATCACTCAAAAGCACTATGGTTGGAAGGACCTCCTGCAGGGTACCACGATACCCAATGAATTTTCATGCTATTCCCTGAAACTACACAACAGAGAAGATTGTCTAAATAAAGACCTTATTAACCTACCCAACCTACACACCAAGGCAGGAGTTGTAGTGTCTCCAGAAAAGAAGCAAGTCTCAGCACTGCTGCCTCATGAATATCGAAGTACACCACTAACAAAGGGAAACACACCTTGAATGTTCTTTCCTCTTTGCCTGAGCCTCATATCGCGATATCCCTGCTGAGTGTGAATGGCAAATTTTAAATGTCGTTCAGGACCCATTGAATACTGCTAGTATTTGCATTCCTTAAAAAGTAGAAAAACATTAACCTTTTGTTTTATTGAATTAAAATGCCATGGAAATGCTGATGTAGTCTTCAGAGACTGAAATACTTTTACAAAGAAGAATAGCTGTCATTTATTAGACACAAAGAACAATTACTTGATAGGATGCTTTCTGACAAAAAGCAGATTGGTATTCTCATCATAGAAAAGGCATTGTAAAAAAACCCAGCACAGACCTCTGAGACTTGAATAATTTAAAGCTGCATTTGGTGCAATTTGAATTTTTCTTTAGGGAGGCAAAGTTAAATACCTTTAATTTGTTCTAATTATTTCAAATTTGCAAGTTAATTATGGCTGATCATTAAATAACAAAAAGGACTATCGTCTCCATAGAGTTTTACCTCCTACCCTCTGCATTACTTAAGCTAGATTTTAGTATGCATGAATTAACTTTCTAAATAATCACACGGTTTGACTAAATGGCTCAGTAAAATGAGCTCTGATCCTCAGAATAAGCATTAATGGACATTAGAAAGGCTATTGGGACCCATGTTACTTACATTATAAGTATTTTTAATGGGGTCTTATTTACTAATCTTTATGTACTGTTCAAGTTAGGGCATCATATAGATACATTATTCTGCTTTAATAGAGGAAAGTCAGTTCTTCAAGATACTAAAATAAATGTCCACTTAGAGCCAACTAAATTCATTTTTAAACTAATGCAAGAAAACTCTGATAGAACATAACTTATTTTAGCTGCTGATCCTGACGAATCAATCCAACATAATGGCAACCTTGGTCTGCAAATGGAGTTTCGCAGATCTATTGAATTGCTAAGCAACTCTTGCCAGAGTCCCATTTACTATCAGCATGCACACGCCCACGAGCTTCCGTTTCTTCCCTGCTCAACACCCGGTGCTCCTCTGATGGGTTCCCAGTCTTCAATCCCAGTTTTGGGTGCTCACCTTTCACTGAACTCTGATCTTCCCATGTGTTTTTCAGTGCAGATCAGTGGCATTCAGAGAAACAAGACTACATTATACCTACTCAGAAACCCAAAACGCGAAGCAATTCATGCCTCCAGTACTGTATGTTCAACAGATGGCTGCCTTAATGGTACCCTACTGCACTGTGCTGAGACAAGGGCTTGAGAGTTTAACCATTATCAAACTAACAGATTGCCGTGGTAGGTTAGCTCCAAAAGCAAACATGTTGGAATGTTATTTTCCTGTTCCATAATTTCTGTTTTAAAAATAAAATAATTAACAGTTCATGTGTGCAATCTGCTGCAATTATATTGGGCCAAGAATGCGTAACACTTAATGATGCAAAACTGGAGATAAGTAGACAACCCAGGCAATACGATTTTGTAGCTGGAACCTGAATTGCCATTTCAGATGCAGTTTGACAAACAGGCTGAAAATTGCTTCCTCCTCTGCCACTTTGGCTAGGAGTGTTTTCAGCCAGATCAGCTTCCAGAGTCAGCTCGGTACAAGGCAGCAGCATTACAAGCACTGGAATAAACTATCACAAGATCTTCTTTTCTGCAGGGGTCCAAATTTAGATCAGTTTACATCAAGTTATCAAACCACACTTTTGAAAACCACTCNCTGCCACTTTGGCTAGGAGTGTTTTCAGCCAGATCAGCTTCCAGAGTCAGCTCGGTACAAGGCAGCAGCATTACAAGCACTGGAATAAACTATCACAAGATCTTCTTTTCTGCAGGGGTCCAAATTTAGATCAGTTTACATCAAGTTATCAAACCACACTTTTGAAAACCACTCGTTCCAAAGTGGGGCTGTTTGGGAAGTCGGCTGTCTGCATGGCAAACAGAAAAATATCTGCAGGGAGAAAAGAAGCACTATAGACTTGGATGAGTGGATAGGAAAACAAATGGTAGTGGTCTACTGAGCGACCACAACTCTTTCAGTCCTCTCAAGTGAAGCTGAGGAGAAACACATCAGAGTGGCCGAGCCAGCAGAGCAGCACATGGGAAAGCAGAGGAAGATTGGTCTACTTGCTACTGCTTCATGTAGGAGGTACAAATCTACAGGATGGTTCCGTAGAGCTGGAAGGGAGGTTAAGAGGGGTGCAGGTGAGGAGGAGAAGCACAGTGCAACCTTCAGGACAATCTCTCATCTCTGAATGTCATCACCCTTCCGTTCCTCGCCACAAAACCAATCTGCTCTCATCAGATGATCAACAACCTTAAAAATACATTATTAAAAATCTAAAGCCTATCTAATTGAAACATAGAGAGCTAGAAAAAAATAAATCTAAGCTTAACACTCCTTCTCCCTTTAAGAAGCAGGAAAAAGATCCTTTTCTAATATGAACCTAGAAGACCATAATCAAGCCTAGAGTGAGATTTCATGGGCCAATTACAAAACCTGGCATTTTGAGGCTTATGTTAGATGCATCAGCATGCTAACGGCACTGCTGGGATCCAGTGCATGTTAATAAGAAACAGCTGCTTTCCTTTCTAGAGAGCATGTTTATTTAAAGCTTTGAGATCACAGAATCATAGAACAGTTTTGGTTAGAACGGACTTCTTAAAAGTCACCTGGTCCAACTCCCCGGCAATAAGTGGGGACATCTTTACCTAGAGCAGGTTGCTCAGAGCCCATTCAAAGAGACCTTCAATGTTTCCACAGTTGGGTCATCCACCACCTTTCTGAGCAACCAGTACCAGTGTTTCACCACTCTTACGGGGAAAAATTGCTTCATCTTGTCTAATTTAAATATGTCCTTTTACTTGAGAAGCTATAGGCCCTGTTAAAAAGTCTGTCCCCATCTTTTTAAAAGACCTCTTTAAGCATTGAAAGCCACAATCAGGTCTCCCCAGGGCCTTCTCTCCTCCAGGCTAAAGAACACCGACTGTCTTCAGGACTACGTCCATCTTCTTTCTCACATATTTTTCAGGCAAGAGTGCAGGGATAGGTAGGGAAACAACAGCGAAAGAGAGTACTGGAACTTAAATATAAATATTATCAAATCTGCTTGTAATTAAAGGATTTTTCATCACAGAAAAGAGACAGTGATTGCCTACAATCTATATGCTATTATGCAGACAATTTATTGCTGGGGAGTGATGCAGAGATTTCATCTCTCACAGCACCCTTCAGGCTCAATGGCCTCAAATCCAGCAATGCCCATGGCTGTGTCAGGTTTCTCTGTTGTTTTGGGGTTTTTTCTCCTGTTGAACTAGCGGTCTCTCTTGGACTTACTGCATTTGGTTTATTTTTCTGTCATCCTGGAGGAGTCATAGTGCTAACTATGATAAAAACTTTTCCATATCTCACTCAAGCTGTACCAGGGTATAGCAATCCACAGCATGGCTTCTCCAGACCACTCTTTCAGAAACCAGTTCCTTTGCCATTCCCTCAGTGACTAGTGCTCAGATATTTAATTCCGCCAGAAAGAACTGAGGCCACATATGCGCTTAATTAGCAATGACCTACTAGATCATACCAGCCATAGGTGAAACCCTGGCCCCATTCAATCAATCAGAATACTGTCTTTATCTTCAATGAAGTCAGGCCTTCACTTAATATACACAGTTAGAGGTCCATTTGTAGCAAGTACTAAGCTAAATTTAACCTAGAATTACATTCATGCCTTCCCTTTGAAGCCCCGTCCTTCCTCTGGCTTTAAGTTCACTATGTTTCAATTCCCTACCAGCACCTTTCCCACATGTCTTGAGTTTTCCTAATAAACAGTGAAATGAGCTGTGATTGCTTTTCTCTCTTCTAAATCCAAAGAAAATTCCAGCATAAAGGTTTCCAGACAGTCATAAAGAAATGGCCACAGGAAACAGACTGGCCAAGCTTTAGCAGGGCAAAATGCTGTGATTGTGTGTTTGGCCTTTCTTATAGAGCAGAGCAGAGCAAGAACTGTTGTTCCAGCAAGAACTGCTGTCAGTCTTCACAAAAGGAAGTCATGTAAATGTCAAGTCATAGGTATAAAAACAATCCTTCCAAACAGTGTCTGTATATCTGAAAAGCCTTCCTGGCTGTCACCAGTGAAAGTACCACAAGAAATGATGCAAAAGGCTGTTTAGGACACAGTTTTTGAACTAAATCCAAACTTCTTCAGTACATCAAGACGTATCACTCTCTCCTTCAGAAGGAGAATCGCATGCTTCAGCAAAGTGAATGCCTTAGTGCTTTATCCAGTGTCACTGGTGTTTGGCTGAGAGCCAGCCCCATTCACAAGATACCCATCATGCCCCAGATTGGATTGCAATTTGCTTGTGATAAAGGCACAGTAGAAGAAGAACAATCTCTTCTCAACTTGGCTCATCCGGAACAAAAAGCTTCACAGGCTAGTGGCTGCACTGCAAAACAGGCCAAGATCCGTCTGATGTGCAGGTAACCACCTCATGCTTTCCTTTGCTCACACTATCAGTACAGAAGCATTCTCTCCTCTGCAGAAGTTTCCAAACAGGCTGATAGGTGTTGATAAGAAGAGCTTTCAGTAAATGAGCAGCAATTGCAAAAGCCCTTTTTCTGATCATGGACACATCATGGAGCAATCATTTGCTAAGGATAACTGACAATACAGCACAGGAGGGACACAATAAGAATTGGAAAGCAGATACTCATAGGGTTTCCCATATGCCCTGCTAATAAGATACTTTGAAGAAATTCCTAATTAGAGCAACAGATATTTAAGATTACACTCGTGTGTGCACGTATTATGAAAAGAATATATATGCACAGAAAATTTGCAGTTTTGGAGGATCAGAACAGTTAGACAGTTGCTTCTCTTCACTGACAGAGTTACACTTGATAGGTGCTAACTTTCAATTCTCAAGATACCAGCAAGGATAAGTCATCACTCCTGGCTTCTAAGTGAGGAAATGAAGAAATGTAAAGTTTCAAACTTTTTTCACCAATAGCCATGAAAATTAATAACCCCTAACCAACATATTCCTAAGGATCCTGAGTGACTTTCTGGACCACTGACAGCTCCCCTGATATCAGGAAACATGTTGCAGGGCAAGCGTTCCATAAATGCATCAAATTCCATAATACGCATAAATAGAGTTTTGGTATTGTCTGTTCTTCTGAGGCTGCTGTCCTTGAACCTGATTTCTCTAAACAGGAACCATTACCACTGAAACCAATGTGGGAGTACCCTTATAGGCCCCAACTTCTTTTATCACATTAAATTTCTTTCCTCTTATTCTAATCACTTTTATCTGTATCCCACGATGACTGAGTCAAGGATGCTAAGCACAACTTACTACAGGTTTTTAGGGTTATAGGTCTGTTAGTGCCAAAGTCTTACAAATCCTGGGGCTAGTGAATCTGGAGGCTGCCATGATTTTCTTATTCCAAAAAGCCATTAATCACACAGGGTCCTCAGCCAAAGACAAACCTGACATGGGTTTTGATTTTTCTTTTATAGTAATAAAAACAATCATATTAGAATTTTGCCAGGTCTATAACTACAAATGTACATGAGATCCTAAATACTCTCATACTACACCATCTTTTAAAAAGGTTTCATACACTATTCCAGATCTCTTGGAAACACCTTTCCTGATGCACTTTCACACTTCAGACTTTTTTCCATGATTAAATCACATCTGTGGGACACAGTCACTCTATGATTAAAGAGTTTATTAATGATTTACCACTACACTAGTACTCATCTATATTATATTGCTTAGTAAAATGAAAACACTGAGATTGTTTATTGATCTGCTTTAAAAAAAAAAATCCTATAGCCTGAAGAGAAATAAATAGAGAAGTTAGACTTTGGACTTTACTCAGATTAGTGGATTACCATGCCCAATAGATGCAGATTTGACAGGGTAGCTCTTGGTAAAGATTTAAAATATCAATTCTGGCCAGTTCAGTTGCCTTAAGTCCACTGAAGTTACATACTTCACAAAGCATGTTTGATGGCTAGTGACTGAAAAATCAGGTATTTATTGCAAGTGCAATACAGACTTGGATGCCTAAATGGTGGCATACAATTATACAAAGCCATGGCCCCACAAAAAAACCTCAACACACTAAAGATTTCCTTTCAATGTACGTATTTTATGTGAATTTGACAGCACCACCAAATACTGACTCAACTAGGATGTTTACAGAGCAGATTGAACATGTTTTGCACTCAAATTCAGAAAATATTCAGATATAATAGAATTGAAACCAGGCAGAAAGTATTGCCTCACTAAGAGGCACATATCACTGAGATATGTACTGGCATGCTCTGATGTCCAGTATCAAGAGAAAGAACAAAGGGAAGAGATGCTGGCACAAGGCTGTGTGCAGTGAAGCTGTGGGCTCTGGGCTGCCAGTTCCCAGTTTCTGGAAACCCTTTTGGTCCAAATATAAGTGATTCTTAGAGCTATCACTACTGATTTTTGGACTTGGAAGTTTACCTTTGCATAAGTTTGTTGTAACTTGGTGAAAACGTTTGTCCAGAGCAGATGCCACCAGTGCCACTCTGACACTAATATGGATCCAGAGGTTCGCATTATTTGTGTTGTCGAACCATCTCAGCCCTGCTGAGTCCACAGCTGATGTATAAATTTAGCCTGTCTCTCAGACATGATTTACTCAAAAAGGACGCAGGATGTAAACAGAGATTAAGGGAACACAGAGTTAAAAGGAAAAAAAGTATTAACTACGCATTGGTCAAACTGAAGGGCATGTAGTTACATGGAGAGGTGAAGCCTTGCGCTATTGACAGAAGACTGAAGACACTTGGACATTGTTTTATTCCAAACTCGAGCATGCGCTAGAAGCCATATGAAAACTCTTCTACGAAGAAGAGCTGATTATTTGTCACTGCAGTTGAATTGTAATACTTTTATCTCTAGGTCATCAGTGATATCTTTTCAATATGATTTAGATTTTAGGTGGATTTACCAGGCAGAGACTGTCCTTGTGGTCAGTGCAAAGAAACACATTAGTCTGAAACTCACGAAATTAGGATTGAGGGAAGGGAGGGGAAAAAGCACGCAAACTCAGAAAAAGTTCAGTGGGGAAGAAAAAGGCTCAAAGAGTTAAAATGTAAAACACAAAAGATATTGTCAGAACAGGCAGATGGAGGGAGAAGTAGCCATGACATGACTCAGTGGTTCCAAAAGATAGAATTAGGGAATGTGGTAAGAGTGCATGGCTGAAAGTTCATCCAACATCCAACAAAACTTTGACACATAACTGAAGAACTAAAGAAGAGATGGTGGCAGAGAAAATAAAGTAAGAAACACCTTTATGACTTTTAACAGACTGATACTGTGGACAACCGGCCGCTGAAGGGGAGTTTCAGAGAAGTAAGGGTGACAAGATCTGAATAAACAGCCTAGATACTCACTTGGAAAACTTATTTTGAAGGAAGTGAATGACTACTGAGCAGTGAAAGACAACTTTAGAGTAGTCAAGGTGCAAGATGAAGGACTAGAGCAAGGGGTTAACTGTTGACACACTGAAAGGATGTTTTAGCTGCAAAGAAGGAAGCTGCAATAGCTGTCAGCAGCCCAGACGCATACAGAGAAGAAGAGTGACCCCGAGTTTAGGAGTCTGATTGGCAGGGAGGATGTGGTCTTATCAAAATCAGAAGTGAAGAGAGATTTGGAAGAAAAAGTAAGGAGTTCTGTTTTGGCCAGATTAGGGATGATCTGAAGGCAAAACAACTGGGATTATATGTCAGGGAGGCAGTCAGATATGCACGACTAGAAGGAACAGAGCAGAAGGTTTAAGAGTTATTGGCAGAGAGATGATAGCCAAATCCGTGTAACAGGATGTTGTCATCCACCGGGTACAGAAATCTCCAGGCAAATCAAGGAGTGACTAAATCCCTTCCCTGACACCTCACAGAGGTTCCTACCTAGTTTCAAATTAAATAATCTAAAATAGTGCTGCAAAAACATGCATAAAAAAACCTGTCTCTCCATAAAATCTAAAGATCATACTGTTTCTAAAACTAGGGCAACCACTAAATGAAAGTTAACCCGAACAATAACTTTAGCTAAACTTCAGGTCACATGCATTTAATATAATGAGATGAGGAATATGAAAAGGCCATTCATAATGGAATTCATTGAGTTAGGAATGCCATGCTTAGCTGCCTTATAACATATAATTAATGATCCTATAAAAATCCAGCAGTACGAACTCTCCCGGCTGCCCGTAGAACTGTTCTTTATGCTGGGTAGGGCAAGCAAGCATCTGCTTCCACAAATACTGCCCTTTGAGAAGCTGAAAAGCTTTTTTTCCCCTGCTCCATCAGGGATCACACTGCCATTTCCATGACACGCTGATCTTTGAACCATTACCCAGATCAAACTATAGCATTTGGCAACCCAGTACACATCTGTCATGATAGACTGGTTATTGGTCAAATGTTAAAGAAAAAGTCATTAACCCTTTTCCATTGCTTCTAATACCCCACCTTCCTCCAGGTTATTTATAATCCCCACTAAAGCCACCCTCTGTTTATAGTCTTCCAACACTATAGATAAGCATATACTGTCTGGAGATATGTCTCGCTTTATACCACTCCCAACCATTTGGTACAACAAAAGACGTTCTCTCTCCATCAAAAGGTCTGATCCCTCCTGAAGCCTTGATGCTCGCATTCAAGGTTAAAGGATTAAGGCCTGAAGCACTGAGTACCAGAAGAAATGAAGCCAAATATCAAAAGAAACACAAAAATCAATCCTCTTCACCGCAGGAGCAGTGTGAAGAACAAATCAGCTGGGCTGAATCTAAAATTTTCTCTGTGTGGCTCTCAAAAATTAGCACTGTTATAAATATAATGGGTAGTTCTGCAAAGCCTCAGCACCCATGCCAAGGCACAGAGTTCAACTTAATACACCAGAACAGTCTGGGAAGTTTAATGTCAGAATAATTCAGTGGCAAATACACAAAGTCCACTTCAGAGACAGCGAGAGCTGGAGTACGAGCGAGAGCATGTGTGCCGTTATCTTTATATGTAGTCTGCACATCTGCAAGTGGCAGAACCTCACATTTACTGAAGTTTGCCTTTTGCTTCAATTCTCTGCATGCTGAAGGGCAGCCAAGGTCACAAGATGGGTGGGGGAGTGAGTTTTAGCTTAGTGCAGCTGTGATCATAGCCAGAACAGCAGGGTACAGAGGATTTCTCGCTTAACTTTGCAATACCAATAGCTTTTGTTCTTAGTCCTGCCCCATCAGTTCTGATATAAGCTTTTAAATGGCATGAAAGTTGTGCGGGTGGGTTTAGAGTTTCCTGATCTAAAACCACCTTCCAGAACATTTTGTTTTATAAGATTTTTCCTAACTTTTCCAAGTCATAAATTTCTGGGACATAGGAATTTCTACATTAAACATAATTTTCTCTTCACCCAAGATTACATATAAAAATAAAAAGTAACAAAATGGTATGTCTGAAAAAGTAATCCACTCCAATTTATAAAAATAGAATTCAGATTTTCAAAATGCAATTCAGGCAGTAAACTAACAGTGTCTACATTTTCCTGTAAAGGAGGCATCTGCAAATGACTTGCAAAAATGTCTCTCACTGTCTGCAAGTGTTGGCAAGGAACAAATTCCTTTAGGAGATGCATGCATTTTAAATATTTTAACCCAAAGAAAAAAAAAATCTCTGAGCATTTCCAGTTTTGATGTGTGCTATTGCAGGACTATACCCATGCAGAAGACTGGCAGGAAATGCAAGTTTTGTGAAAACACCAAAGCATTTGAGTGTTAACAAGCCTGTTTTCACTGATTGCCCTCCTATGCTTAGCAGTGTTTCTAACACCTGCGTTTCTGTGCTTTTGGAAGACCTCACCTACAGGGTGGCTACACCTGCCTACAGAAACTACCTATGGTGTCTCCTGCTTAGATCTTATACCTCTAGTCTGTCAGTAGGCTTCCTGCTCAAGGTTACTCTGGACTGCAATGGAAATGATGTAATACTGCTGTGTGCAGCAGACATGATTATGACAACAGAATCAGCATAATTCAGGTAAATGTTAGACAGGCAGCTCGAAATCACTGTCGCAGTTGAAAGTAAACCTGAAAATTAGCTTAGTGAAGGAACCAGGTCAGCAGAAATGAACTCCTCTCTCCTTGGTCTGATAAGGATCACTGCCTACCTTAACAAAAAAAACCCAATTAAATGCATGCATAGATATAAGTAAAAAATTCCCACCACCCCCCTCTCCGCATTGAGCAGCAAGCTTTTAGTAACCACATCAGAACAAAAGCCTTCACCCTGGGCAAGAAAAGCTACTACCTCTGGAGTCTGCACGTGGCACAAATGAAGCAAAAATGTGTGTCTGACTGTGACTGTACTCTCCCATACGTCACAGCAGACTCCTGCAGCCATCTGTTGGAAGGATGCTATGCCTATATATAGCCAGACAACACCATGAGAGAAAGAAAAACTCATATCTGCACCTAATTCAGCATGTGCACTATTGGCAGATCTGCAAGCACTTTTTTTTACCAACCAAACAAGTGTTCGCTCCACAAATATCCAATCTAAAAATGATGCAAACTTCAATGTAAAATTATCTGGAACAAGAAAGTAACTTGGGTGTTAAAAGGAGCACTAACAAGTGGGTAAGCAGCTTCCAGATACACAGATTTTATGGGCCATTTGCAAGCACAGTTGATTTCATCCCAATTTAATGTGCCAGTCTGCCAAAACAGCAAATAGATGAAAAAAAATTCCAACAAACTGTGTACAGTACATTCCTAAAAGTTAGCCAAGTCTTATATAGACACACCTCAAGAGACCAAGGACAACTCATAGATGACCCGGAGCCTGGGAGGTCTTGGCCAATAAGCCAGTTGCAGCTCTGATGATGGTTCCTCCTCCAGAGGCTCAGGACAAGAGTAAGAGGAGGTGATACACACCAGAATGAGGAACTGAAAAGAAAGGTCCAAACAGGAAACAAAATGGGTGCTGCTGTTGTTTTAAAAATCTGTTCTCAAAAACAGGAGTAATGGGGCCAGCACAAGTCAAGTCAGAGGTGGCAGTGCCATGAGACTGCATGTGATTTTCATTTTATTTTTAAATTATTTGGAGTGGGGGATTGTGTGAACAAACCCAGATATGCCTGGGACAGTAGGGGGAGCTGCAAGTCTGTGTTCATATGCAGGTCTGTTTAATTGCACTGAATATTCAAACAAAAGCATGTAAGTGTGCTTGCACATCACCACAGAAAGATGCCTGCATGTCTAACAAGCCTCAGAAAAAAGAGAGTTCATAACAAAGCATTAAACAAGGAGCAACAAATAATTGTCACCTTCTCTTACTAGATAATAAAAATAGTTACACCATAAACATAAAAATCTTTTGAAAGACTTCTGACAGCATTCCCTCCTGGAACTATCACCGTAGCAATGAGCATCCAAGTAGAGGGGAAGTACTGCTGAATTCTGTCTTTGATATTTTCAACTAACTAAAAATACAAACTGGAAAAAAATACACATGGATGATAAAGAATGAAGCACATAAACATAAAGAGCCTTCAATGAAATTAAAGGTGAAAAATTCCACCTGCAAATCTTTAATGCACCAGGAAAGAAATCCTTTCACCAGGTAGCACACATTGAAAGAATGCCTGCAGATAGCTGTAAACACATTCAATAGCTGCTGTATCCAACAATTCCTATTTATAACACTTTGCACAGGTCTGTGTAGAGGCTTAGTGGCAGAATCATGTGAAATCTGAGGCAAAGATGTGCGTTAGAGAGAAGGTAGTAAAAAGCCATACTGGCAGAGCTGCATAGGAAACCTAAGACTAAGAAAACCAGGTTATCTTGTATGCTAAGATTTAGGCACACAGCAGAGCTCTGGGGAGGAGTGCTTGCATAGTAGAAAACCGTGTCTTCTTAGTCGGTGCCATTAAACAGGTTTTATTTCCATGCCATTCAAATCCAAAGTTAGGATTAAATAAAAGGCAGAAGAGTTTCAGAATTCCTTTCCCAGATGCAGATGTCAGGAGCACAGACAAAAGCAGGTGCCAGGTGTATTGATCCTACTGAATAAGCATGGAGTGGGTACTTGAGCATGTACCAAGCATCTGCGTCTGGGAGATGGAAAGTGCTTTGTAAAAGGCTGTTTTATGCTAAACAAATGCATCAGGTTATGTTTTTATTTTGAATATTTTAAAGCATCTCGCACACTGGGGCAGACTTGAAAAGAAATTACACATACAACTTGCCATTAATTGCACAAGCTACTATCTCCATAGCTGAAAATTAGCTGTGGGCTCACACAGGAGCATTCCAAGCTACTGAAAACTGTCCTCAATAAAACCTGCTCTGACTGCTGCACCTTAGAGAACTGGAGATCCTGCTTCTTAAGATGCTTCAGGTCCCACATGCTGGCCCAGCTGCAAGCAGGGAAAGGTACAGTCACATGTCTTCTCAACATAACCGTCAGGGGAGTGACAAATTCAACACTGCAAATTCATACCAGAATAGACGTCCAAATCAGTTGAGATGGACAGTGCCTGCTGACTACGACAATAAACAGACCTTAGTAGTAAAAGAGAAAAGAAAACAGGCATCCATTTGAAAATTTGTCTGTAGTAGCCCCTGAGACAAAAGTTTTCATTTTCACTGACAGACTATAAGGAAAGCCTGTATCAGAAATCAAACTCTGCTGTATTTGCTTGTTAACTCTTTTTTCCTTTCTTCAATGAGGGAAAAAATTAATCCCTACAGGAGATGACAAGATGCCTTTTAAACTACATATCTCGTTTCTGGCTACAATTACCTTTCAATAGCCTGGCACAGCTGTACACTCCTATTTGCTTTTTTTTTCATTAAGGGTTCCTCTATTATTTGTACCCATTCTATAGCATTTATGCCTGGCAGTGATGCACATTCCCTTGCCTACAATTCTTCCCGCAGATAGTAGAGGATAAATTGCAATTAGATTTTTGTAATTGTACATAATTAACTCAAAATGAGCTGTTAATTATAAAAAAAAACACAATGTTTTTCAGTTCTTGATTATATTATTTATTTTACTTCTAAACTCCAACATCTCACTTCATCAAGGTGAGTATTTTAAAGGAATTTCACCATTTCCTTTAAAATACCAGGATATTTTTAAGCTAAGTTTTTTTGCTTATTTGAAGACTGAAATCAAGTTTCATGCTGTGAGATTTGCTAGAGGAGCTCTCATGTATGAACTGGAAGTCAGAGAGGGCTGATTTTCCATTAGAGTTCTGGTAGCATTTGCTGTAACAAGAACTGTTTGACAGGTCAATTAAAAAACAAATAACAGCACCAAAAAAAAAAAAAAAGGAAAAAAAATAAAAAAGAGAGTTAAAAAAAAAAAAGATTTATGCCTACCAGCTCTTCCTCCTGTTTAAGCTCTAGCCACACACTTGCAGACTCTATACTGAAGAAAACATCACTTACATATTCAAATGCATAAAAGAGACAAATGGACTTGTCTTCTGCAGCCTCTTTAAGCCTTACATTAGAGTAAATTATTTAGGGAGCATTCATCTGGTAACCTTTGTGAAACTGAAGATGGCATATAGGAGGAAAAACTTCCAAGTGTTTTGCTGCCAAACTTTGCAACCAGCTGGCAAGGCAACTTGAGACTGCTCGAACAGACATTAACTTTGAAAAATTACAGTAAATTAAACCAGGGGAATGAAGAGAGGGTAGGGAACCTTTTGAAATCTGGAACTCCCATTCTGTTAACAGCACAAATTTTCCCTGTTAGCCTATGTAGATATTTGCAGATTTTTGGTAAACTGTCGCTAGAAGCCCTACAGATGTTCTAGGTTACATTTTTTCCTCCAAGGGGCTTAATGCTACTGCATCTCTAAATATGTCATGACTCTCCAGATTTTTTGTTACAGTGATAATACTCTGAAAATGAAAGAAAAAAAGCATCAGAATACAAGAAGGATATGACAGTAACTCACAGCAACCAAACACCTGGGTAAGCAGTGAAGCATTCCAAGAAAACTACAAATTCCTGTTATTCTGGAGAAAAAAGCCTTATCCCTTTTCAGTGAAGAAGATCTCATAAAATAAAATTAGTATAACAAAGTTAAAAAAAGAAGAAAAAATAAAGTATTGGACCCTTAGTTCATAAATAAACTATCCATTCTTCCAGTGTTCTCATAACAGAAAAGAAAGTTTATTATTTTAAGGTATTCTCTCGTCACTTAAAAAAGGGAACATTAAAACCACAGCTGCTTGTCTTATCCACCAGAGAGGTAATTCTTTGG
Organism: Cephalopterus ornatus; assembly: GCA_013396775.1. Lineage (NCBI taxonomy): Eukaryota > Metazoa > Chordata > Aves > Passeriformes > Cotingidae > Cephalopterus > Cephalopterus ornatus. Next base: position 24,110 of record VZRE01001507.1, read on the forward strand.
TTAAAAGGATACCTATAGTTACAGCATAGAACAAGAAGCTGTTACTTTCTGAGAAAAGGAGAAAACCCCTGCCAAATCCACTGCTTTTATTTGTTGCTTTTCTAACAAGCCTGAATCATCTTCCAGTGTTAACCAGAAATGTGACAGAGTAGAACAGAAAGAAAGTACAACATTGTATTGATTGAAGTTTTAAATAGCAAGCAAGATGGAGATTATGAACTAAATATTGGCTTAACTCTACTTCCAGTTATTTCAGTGGTAGCTTGCTCTGATCTCACCGAAGCAGAGCTGCAACAAAGAGCAGCAACATTTAAAAAACAAGTATCTGTCACCAACTGTAAAAGATCTGAGAGTTAAAGAATAATGTATTATTTACATCAGGTCCAAATCCAGGCTAAGAGATGTTCTGATTTTAATTAAAAAAATTACAAGCAGCACCTAGAACAAAGAAAAAGCTAAGATTTTGAGAAAATTCCATTTTGCACTGGGCTAAGAGGTGACACACAAAACTTGAGACCTCTACAGGAAGGCAGCCCCTAAACCTTGAGTAATAACTGGTCATCTTAACTATTGACTCATAAAACACAGCAGTCAATGAATTTTACCTTTCCTGCAGAAAAAAGCTCTTAATCTGAAACAAACACATGAACAAATACACTTGGCAGGCAACAGCACACTGTCAAGAAGATATAGCGACCCTGTGAAGCACTTAGAAGTGAAGAGAGAAATTACCTCAGCCCCATGCTGTTGCCGTTCATCATCAGAGCAAGTTCTCGGGGTGCTTCAGCAATGGGCACATTCTCTGAGTCAGGGATGTTGCCTCTAATCCTGAAAAAGATGAGTTAGTTGGTTCTGCAGCTCGTCAAATCATCATGCCAGGAACTTGCCACAAAAAGGTGACCTACGTGTCTATAAACAGGGTGCTTAACACATTAAATGCAGATGCTTTCACAATTGTTTTCACACTTTCAAATATACTTTTGTATAGAAAGGCTGACTTACGTCCAGTGCCTTTCCTTCCAAGGGTTACCACTGGGAAACAGATAGAAAAGTTTCATTTACTGATTTCCAAGGACCCTTTTCCCTTAAGGAAAGGGTCACAGTATCACATAACATCCCTCTTGGGCTCAGATTACAGCTTCAGCACTAGAGCTCAAAGGCATTGCCTAAGGTGCATAAAATGTAGAATTTGTGTCAGATGGTTGTGTGTCCTCGAACTACAGGCCCACAGATGATGCTCCATTTTTAATAGATCACTCCACCTTTTTCTTTCTCTTTTCTGGAAGACAGAAAAGCCAAGATAGAGGTACTACTTTTTTATTTGAATAAAATTCCTATTTCTGGGCTTTGCCCTTACTGGTCTACTCCAATGAGGCTGGCATCAGGAGGAGTCACTGAACTACCCATTCACCTGCACACACACCATTTTTGACAGCTGAGCAACTACTGCACGTAGACAAAAACTGCAAACTGAAAGTACTATGTTCACTTGAGGTTAAATAGGGAAATATGGACAATTAGATTGCAGTTATGATGCAGCATGGCAAAAAAAAAAAGGATCAACTCATACTTTAGCTAAAAGATCAGAAAAGTTAATAGCCAATAATTGCAAATGGTCAGACCTTTTATTTGTCATTCAGTGACAATACTTTCAGTAGCTTGGAATGGACTTTAACCAGCACTCCGCCCAGGCAGAAGGACAGACAAAAATAAACACTATCTGGAAAAGGACTTTTGTTGTATTGGTTTTTTTTTAAACTGTCATAATGTCCTAACTAGGTTAGAACCTCCTGACAATGAAGCAAAGGGTATTTGAGCTTAGCTAAACTCAATTTTATTGCCAGTAGTATAGAAAACTGCCCTGTTACCAAGTGCAAAAGTGAATTATATACCTGGAACTGAAACAGAACTGTGATGTGTAAGAGATTTACCTCTAAATATCAAATATTTAATTCTAAAGATATTGAAACATTTTTAAGAGAAAGCACACTATATATTATAGTTGTTTTCTTAGAGACAATATGGCATATCTGCCTTCAAGTGCACCTCTGAAAAGAAATCACAAAAATACTGAGTCCTGAGATTGATCATATATGATTTTAATTCATGGAATTCTTTTCAGGTAACTAGAGCTCTGTAAACCATGAGGAGTTTTTTTCAGAAAAGATAGCTAAAATATAACAGATATAACAAGCACATCATTGTAGATATTTAAGGTCTGGTTTTTTCTGGACTCACGATGCCTTGAATGCTGAAAAATTCCCACTGGGAAAAAAAACCACCAAAAAACTCACAACAAACTCCAAAAGTCTGTGTGTCCTTCATACCTACTTGTGTTTCATTAGAATGATGCATGCATGGAATTAAGGTATTTGATGATTAAGAATCCATCTGTTCCTACTTAATTCTCACCTGAAGTCATAATCCTTTGTTAGTGACCTCAGTCATTTTTAACACACACAACTGTGATTGCCTTTAAGACAGGTACTTTTAAAGCCACATAAACACATTATTTTTAATATAAACAACAATCCAAAAAGGCAAACAAAAGATCATCTAGATTACAGTATTCTCCTTTACAGTTTGAAAAGTAACCAGGGGCTGGAATTAAGAAGAGAAAGTGATATATTCCTCCATGGTGGCTATAACACATCAATGTAGGAAGTGGGTCATGTAATGCAGACCCTCATGAGATGCTGTCAGCAGTTGCCATATTAGAACTGTATAGAAATACGCATCCTTGTGAAACACTCCTAGTGCCTCTCCTAAAAGACTGCTACATTCTTCCCTACAGTTTTCCCTTTCTAATGCTGAGATGCCTAGTCACACTGGCGAATTTAACTTGCTTTAACCTGTTCACATTGTCCCCTTTCTCAGAGACTCTATTTACATTATCAGAAACGTGTTAATTAACTTTCTGCAACAAGCTCACAGGCCTTTTGAGCCCCATCATGTATTTCTATGTTTGCTGCCTTTTTCTTCTTCTAGTTTTAAGCATGTATCATGCCTTAGTCTCAGCATTCTCCTTTTCACAAATACTCCTAGACAGAAAATGTCCTTGCTACACAGAGCACCCTTCCTTTTCCATAAGTACATGGGGAAAAAAACATATTTTATATATATATATGCATATAATGATCTCTATCTTCTCTGTAAAACACATTCCTTCCAGTCTCTACCTAGGAGGGTGCAACACTTCAAAACTGACCTCTCCAAGGAAAGAAGAGGGAATGAACCTATGCCATCCACGCGCACGCTGCTCTCTTGGCAAATGTCTGTATTCCTTCAAGTGTCTGCACTAAGATCAACGTCTCATTTTCTTCTTCTGCTTCTCTTTTCCTACCTAGTCTTTTAGCTGTGCTTGTCTTGTGCCTTTCTTTCTACCACCTACTGTTTTTCTCTGCTGCCTTCCACAGCTGTCATGCTGTTTCCCAACAGCATATACTAACATACTAAAAAGTATCCTCTCCTCCAAATCACTGTTAGAATTTGTGCCACAAGTCTTGCCTATCCTTTTTTATCAGTTCCATTCTCCCACTTTAATCAACTATTGCCCATATGTTCATTAGAAATTGTAGAATTTTTTTTTTTTTTTAAGTTTAATTTTAAGTCTCAAAGTCACCTGTTATAATCCATACGGGATTGGTGCAATTGCTGTTGTTTTAGGAGCAGTTTTGCTTCTTGTTGAGTCAATAAATGTTGGAGTCGTTCCTTTTCAATTTCCAGCTCCATTTTTTGCAGAAGCAGCCTCTGCCTTCTTTCTTCATGCAACCTTTTAGCCAGCTCTGTTTCCTTAGGCCCTGAGTCCATGCTGTGATTCTGCCCAAAACCTTGAGAGTGCCTGGAATGATCACAGGTTTTGTGTACTGGCCCAGAGTGTTTTCTGAGTACCTGGCTGACACAGCGGCTCTCTTCCATGCTCCCTGAGCTCCCTACATGCCTGGAGGCACAACCATGACTCACTTGCTGAGGGCACGTGCTCTGAAATTCATTTGCTTTCTGGTCCATCTCCTGAGCTCGTTTTACATGGTGAGGGCTCCTCGGCTTGGCTAGGGAAATCACAGTGTTGTTATGCTTTCTGTGCAAGTCATTTTCCATCAGATATTCCTTCAGACACTCCTGATGGTTGCAATGGATTTCAGTCCTGTAATTGGGGCTATTCCTGCAAGGCTGAGGCAATGCAACACGTGCTGGGCTTCCAGCCTTTGGTGCTCTGCAGTTCTTATGAAGAGTCCAAGGTCCCCCAACACCCAGGTAGGAGCCATCTAGCTCAACAGATGGCTGCTGGCACGAGATCTGCTTACTGGATACCTGCAATAAGAAAAACAATTTCCTGTAAATTACCAAAATTTATCTTTGCTCAACGATTTCCCTTGATAAATGTGTTCTCTCAGAAACACACTCCACCCTTATGGACATACAGCCAAACCCAACAAAATGTTTACCAGAAGACAGACACAGATCTGCTATCAAATCTACATTTCATTCCATCTACACAAGTGTAATAAATGTAAAACTACTGCCTGCAGGATCCTCAGCATAAAATGAGTCACTTCAGAGTATCAAGTAGTTGTGAGCATCTAGGGTTACATAAAATCAACTTGAAGAGTGGCAAAAAACATTAAATGTTAAGGTTTGAAAATGTTTAATTTTGAATACCGAGCCAAAAAATCCATTCAGCCACTATAAATAGTCTTTGATTGGCCATTACACAGCAGGAGATTTGATGTAAAACATTTCACCTTGCACTGAATGGGATATTACTTACCGCTGGAAATTTGATGAGAGTTTTTGAAATATCTTTACAGAAACACAGATAAAAACCAACTACTTTCTGTAAAAAATGGTTGTACATCAAAAGCTGTCATTTAAATACAAAACATGTTTAAATACTGCTATAAATGTAAGTGATTTTTCAATTAAGCTGGGCAAGTGATTATAGTCCGATAAAACTCTGAAGAAAGCAAGCAACTGTAATTCACATTTGTCAACCCAGTGCAAGCAAATTCTAGTGGTTTTGTTATACTCGTGGATATTATGTAACAGACATCACAATCTTTTTTACATCCTGGAGTATCTTTGCACTGGGGTTTATCTAGGCAGCTAAGCATTTGAGATTTTACGCACATCAGAACAGCAGTGTATCAGGCACATGCATTTCTTTTGCTAGACCTGTGCATTAATTTCAATAAGAAACTGAATTTAAACTCCTCCAGCCTTTGGGATCTTTCACAAAGATCTTGTTGTGTGGGTTTTTTTTAATTACAGAAGCCAGGTTTGTTAAGGATAGCAAAAGCACTGCAGTATAAGTGGTTTAGCAGGGCAATTTAGAATCCACTGATGGAAAAAAGGTATTATTTGCACACTGGCAATGCTTACAATAGATATGTATTGTGCACACAGAGTGCAAGACAGTCAATCAGACCCAAAACACTGGAATTTAGGCATGCAAGCAAGGGTCCAGCAATGATTAGAAGAGAGGTATAATACAAATCTGTGCAGCATTTGTATGTATAATTTAAATTCTTTTTAAATAAATAAACAAAATACCAAATATACTCAGCTGCCCTTCAAAACAATCAATTACAAGTTTCTTGTAGACTTCACAGAATGCAAATTAGCACCTGAATACTGATATTTTATTATTTCTATTTTTGTGCATACAAATATATCCTCTCTGCCATGTGATTGGAAGCCAAGGATGTCATGTTTTGCCCCAAAGGGCCCAGTGAGTTGGAGGCATTTGCATTAATGTCAGTGCTAAATGTCTGAGAAGAGTCTGGTGCTTGGACTGGGTGAAGAGTGCAGGACACTAAAACATTTTGAAGTCAGAGGGGCTGGCAGGGCAACTGAGCAGAAATGCAACATGCCACCAAAAAGATGGAGTTTTGTTATTAATTATTTGTAACATGCCATCCCTGCCCGCAATATTTTCTAGGCAAATAAAGGCTACAGAGCCCTTTTAATCTAAATTAGACAATACAGAAAGGGATGACCAGCAACAGAAAGAAGTATTACAGAAAGGAGAAAGTAAAAGAATCCTGTCTCTCATTTCCCACCTCCCTTGTTTCTGGCAACAAGGGATTTAGGACTTCTACAGAAAGAGGCTTTCACAGTAGACAGTTTCCCAGTCCCCTAGTGTGGGAGCCCTAGGACAGCAGAAGATCTGAGACCTGAAGGTATCAGAGGATCCTATCAGGGCTGGCAGCGTAGGGGTGGTCTACTGAAAGCACACACTACCCTTCCGCAGCCCATAACCACATGTTAAAAGGAACACCAAAAAAAGGAAACTCAAGAGATGGAACGTCTGAGAATGTCTTTATTTTAGCAGTTTATTGATTGCATAGACAAGAGAATGTTAAGAAATCTAAGCACATGAATGAAGATGTTACAAAATAATCATCAGGTCTAAGAAAAAAGGTCCACATCGCAAATTAACTTCATGGCTGAGACTCTATTAAGAGTCCCTGAAGGCCCTAAAAGAGAGGTACCAGTTAGCATTTGTTGACCCTGGTCGCCATTAAGTCTGCCCTGATGGTCTCAGAAATGGCATTGACATTTAAAGACTTCATAACAAGGCAGAGAAACTTTAATGTTATTTCACAGTTACAATATGTTTGCAGGGGGGAAAATTCTTATTAATGTCATAGAATGTTAGTGGGTTTTTTTTACTCCTTTAGAAGGAGGAAAGTCATGTTACACAGAAGACTGAGTTCCAACATGCCTTTGATGGCTACTCAGTACTTTGAAGGGTCTAATCCCAAAGAAAAATTAACTATTGGGGCTTAGAAGTTAGTCAACAACTTTTTTAGTGATCTGTGTTTTACTGTTTAAGCTTTGATTGAAAATACAGATGGATGGTAGAGGTTGCAGGGAAATGGGACTGACATTTACACTTATGAAGGATGAGAAGAAACCAGCACATGCCACAACAGATCTGTAGGATGCAGGCCAGGTGAAGGGGAAAAGTAGGAAAAAAAATACTCCAAAGACCCCTCTTCTACTGTGAGTCTAAAGACACACAAGCATAAGAAACTGGGTAATTTTACAAGATGAGTTTAAGAAAGATATTGCCTATGGGACACATAGAAACCATGATGGACCATGATGGAACAGCTGTGCTTTCGCCTCCATGGAGCTCCTCTAGGCTTGCCGTACAGTATTTAAAGATACAAGTTCCTTTAACTGGGGCTTACACAAACAAACTCACACCGCTCCTTGCAGCACAAGGAGTTAAGAAGACCTGATCAGATACGAAACTCTTGTGAAACAAGGAGATATTAAATATGGTTTAAATAATCTTTGGAAGGGTTTAAAGAGGAAGACCCATGTGAAGATCTACGAAATCTTTACTGCAACCCCAGTAATTTTTGCTCAGGGATTCAGAGCAGAGCTTAAACAAACATCTAGCCCTTAAAAACTTCCTACGAACAGATAAACAGTGCACCAGTTTTATGCATGCAACATTATGATCTCTGCAAATTGTTCTTAAATGCAACTTGTGTGCTTTGCAGTTCTAATTCACAGCGCTGGCAGAGGAGGTACATTTACAGGCTGACTCCAGCACACAAGGCTTTGTATTGCAAGGGATGAATTCGTAACTGAGCAGATCTTACAATCTCAACACAGGCAAGGTCCCAACAGATTCTACTGCATGTACAAAACATGCTTAAGAAACAGCCCAAAATCATTACCTCAAGAAGTCTTGCATGCTGAGGGGCAAAAACTGAGTTCCCAGCAAAATACAGTACTTCTGGGGTGAAGAGCAAAATTGCTAGAGATGTTAAGAGTGTTAAGAGTTTAATTCATAGCATCTGGGTTTGTAGCTTTTAGCTGAAGCATGTTCGAATGCAGAAAGAGAGACAACAAAGTAAAATTATTCTCAGTTTTATCTTAAGAACATTAATCTGGATTTTCAGCTCAGGGGTATCTTTTGGTGGGGTAGAAACAGTGGGAGAAATGCACTGATTTAGAACTAGCCCATCGTGCTGATCTGAGGTGAGAATCCTGGAGGAAACCAAGAAGAATGAAGAGAGGAGAAATATAGAGATTTAAAGATTTTTAAAGATGAAGCAAAAATGTCTAAATGCACAAAGGAGAGGCTACCATACCCAGAGACACCTTACAGAGCACCAAGGGCACATACCTAAAGACTCTTCACCAGTGTAGTTGTTCTTTGCACACAGTCAGTAAAATTTATTAGGAAAAATTTGTCCACTGGAAGTGTTGTCAGGCACTGGAACAGGATGATCAGGCCAGTGGTGGAGTCAGCAATCCTGGAGGTATTTCAGAGACATGTAGTTGTGGTCTTAGGGACAAGGTTTAGTGGTAGGCTTGGCAGTGCTGGGTTAATAGTTGGGCTCAAAGGTGTTTTCCAACCTAAACAATTCCGTGATTCTACCAGTGACCCGCCTGACACACTCACTAAAGTACATATTCTAAACCTGGAACTCAGTCACCCCTCTGCATTGTTGATGTATGGCTCTCATCTGAACAAAGCCTGGCTCTGGGTTTCAGGTCTATCGACAGTATAAGCACTTGCTTTTGTCAGAGGAATGAGCAGAATGCATTATAAATAAGCTCAGGTAGGATATTGAGGCAACAGAAATGATGTTTTTAAAGAGCAATTATTTCAAATAGTAGGACTATTTGAAGTGCATTACAAGTGATTAAGGAACTATTCTTTCCAAGAATCTTAAGAATTTATCAGAAAGAATACAAAAGGGCAAAGATTTTAAAGTGTATTAGTAGGATCTGCTGAAGTCTATAAATTTTTTTCTTTAAATCGTATAATCCTTTATTAAAATCTCTACCATAAATAACCGAGTATCAGACATTACAAAGGACCATGTAATAGTAAGGCAACTGTCTCTGTCACTGCCTAAGATAAATACAGTAGATAACTCTAAAGTAAGCCAACCATTTTTCAAGCAAGAAATAAAGTACCATTTTCTGTAGAAATTATGTATAGCTATGATTGCCATATTCCACTGAATAAAACAAGTGGTCTCAAAAGAAACTGTGAACGACAGTCACCAACCTGTATTTTTCCTGTAAAAATCTACTGAACTCAACACACTGAACAGGCGTAGTAAAAAAAAAAAAAAAAAAAAGAAAAAGTAAAAGTAATATGATCACATCACAAAACAGTGAATCTATAGCTGCTGGCTGACAGCAGGGGAACACCTCCTGTATTTGTGCTGCCTTCAGTATTTTTTCTCCTCTTTGTTAAAAGGATTTGAGCTGGGATGCCAGGTGCACAAAAAACCTGCATTCAAAGTAGCATGTGAGCATTTGCTGGCACTCAGCTTTAAGTGTATATTTTGCATTCATAAACATGCCATCCTTCTTCTCCTGCTACCCAAATATTGTAGATAATCTCTAACAAATGCTTCCATTTCAGATCAGCAAGCTGGTTTTACGCTGGCTGATGAGGCAGTTGTTTAATAATATAGTGCTCCAAGAAAACTAAAGTGAGGTGCCTGTACCTTGAGTCTTGGAAGTCACTGTGAGCAGAATGCCCATTAAACTCAACCAGTACCCACACATGCCAATGCAATACCTGACCACTAAAAATTAAGCAAACATGTTTGCTTTCCGAGAAAAAGCTGTATCATTCCTGTTTGCACTACAGAAAAATGCCACTGCACTAATCTTGACAGCACTAGGTCTAACTATTAAGATTCAATGTGCTGCCAACATTATAGAAATAATAAAAAAAAAAAATCAGAATCTTCTGACTTCAATTTTTTACTTTTGCCCTTTATTTTACTGACGAATCAGTAGTTCAAGACCTAGATAAATATTTCAAAAACTATACTATTTGTGAGCAGAGCAGGTCACTACCATTTCCCAGTGCATTTGGAGTTCATGTGAAATAAGGGCAGAAGAGTGATGAGCTGCATTTTTAACACGGGCATACACAGAATAGTTGTCTAGCTGATAGAGAATGTGTAATGCAACATCTGCACGGTACGCCTTGCCAAAGCCCATCCCAAATAAATGTAGTGCATTCTCCCTAGTGCAATTAACTCTTGTACTCTGGCAGGTTTTGCTAGAAGATCATCAAGGTAGATTACCTTCCAGCATATGAACTAAATACTTACAGGTGTTATATCATTAGTTATTACTTACAAACTTCTGCATTTAACAAGACATCCAGGCAAATGAATGATCTAATTTATGAATTATTTATAAGAATTTCACAGCATGCTCCTGGCGTCATCCATGGCCTTTTTCAGGTCATATGACACCAATTAGAGCTGAATTTTAAATTATTCAATAACCTGAACTCTCTTGTCATTTAACATATAGATATCAATGCAGTAAACAAGTTAAGTCTAATGGGCCCTGGAGGTTTGCGTTCCTCCACCCATCAGCAGCAGAGGCTGCATGCTACCACTGGAATAGAAAATAATAGAATGCAGCAGTCAAAAACATTTGCAAGGTTTTAATAAGTTATTTTGCCTCCCTTAGGGATTTTAGTATAACTTACAAGCCCTGAATCTAAAACATATTAAAGTCCTTAGCTATGTGCTTTTAAAACAAAATTAGGACATAGCAAAAGAGCAAGTCTGACACTAACCCTAATTTAGGCCCTTAATTTGAAATGCAGTAGAAATTATGGAGTAAGCAAGATTTACTATGCACAATTCATTACCTTCAGGCTCTCCTGCAGTAAAGCCAAAAATAGCCCCTCTCCCAGTGCATATACACCTGCCTGTAAAGATAAGGCTACACACAGGGAAATGGAAATGTTAATTTAACAGCTATCAGTTGACAGGTGCACCTCACGTACCTCACCATTTGGGTAGAGAAGAGACCTCCACCATTCTTCTGTTCTAACAACGCTGGAGAGACCAGAGCTCTAGAAATCCATCAGGATTCAGGTATTGGCTTCAAGACATACCACTTCAGAGAGGTTTAAGGAACTTTGCAGTACAATATATTAAAAAAAAAGCAAACGTAACAGCCTCTGTAGCACAGATGCAGTAAAAGATATCTTAAAACCATTGTGTTACATGATAGCTAGAAGAACAAGAAGATATCAGCAACGAAGGCAGCTAAGATGAACAGAACCATTAGATATTTGATTCTGCCTCAGTGTAAAGTCTGCAATAAATTGCAGGGCAAGCCTGCGACGTCCGGTCTCCGAATCTCATGAACCTGTGAGCACAACTTTGCAGCTGAAGAGCAGTGTTCAGACCGCCTATCCCCTAGCCTAAGAAGTCCAAGTCATATGATGGAAAACTTTTGAGATTGGGTGTGCTCAGGACAACCATAAACTGTGCCTAGCACCAACAGACTCATAGTACCTGTGCCTCAGTTTTTGGAAGGCTATTGTACTAAGATTTAGCTTCATTCCTACACTGGGCAGCATTTGATTATTGCACATTAAGAGTAGTAACATGTTGGAAGATAAGAGGGAAGTTCATATTGGTTTTCATTAAAGAGTAATATCCACCATGTATTTCGTTCTTCAAGGTAACTTTTTCAAAGTTATTTTAAAGAGCAAACAGTTTTCTACTTGGAATCACAAGTTTAGCATATCAGGGACTACACATGTTCCCAGCTCCTGCCAGTCTCCTTAGAATTCAATCAACATTTGCTCCAAAGTCATGCTCTCATAGCTCCAGACACAAGACAAAAAGGCAAATATACTGACCCTTCTAAATAGCCCTGATTACTGTGATCAAACAGAAGCCAGATGTGGATAAGAAGCTGCAGATTTTGATGTGTGAAGATTACTGCAGAAGCAGACATTGCATCAGCATTTGCCAACATGCACCTCACCCGTGACAGCCAATATCACCTTTCTCCTGTATTTACAGTAGGGATAATTCTGGTACCCATTGGCCAGTAATGAATTGTAACAGCCACTCTTCACTCAGGAAGATTACTGGAAAGTTTTACTTCCTTCAGAACACTCCTGCAGAGTCCCCAGATGAAGAGTTTGAAATACCTTTGATGCACAAAGAAATGTATGACCTCTAGGAATTAAAAGCACTTTCAGAAGTAGGGACAGTGTATTTGGGGACAAAAAACCCCCCTCAAACAACAACCACCAGAAAGTTATTTAAATAATAAAGAAATCCCACAAAAGCAGAACCAGAAAATCTTTTTAAGAGTGGAAAGGTGTGCCCAAGCAAGCGCATTCTGTCAGAAGTGTCCTTGCACTAAGAGCTAGACAGCATTTAGATTCTGCTAATGATCTCATCTCTGGGAAATAATTCATAAAAAGTAAACAGTAATTTTCATATGCCTGCCCTTTTGATCTTACATTTGTAGGGAGTATCCTGAGGCTAGCTGTGGGCGCCCCTGTGGCTCTGGCTGATTGACCTCTAATCTGCCCCTCAAGTAACGATCATGCCAAGGAATGACAACAAGAGCTGCAGACATTTCAGTGCAATCCCATTAAAGACAGGCTGACTCACTTCATCTTGTCAAAGAAGTTTCACACAAGAAATAAAAGCTTTTAAAAGGACTCTTATTTTGTAATGATGCTGTTCTTCAAAATAAAGACTGAAACAAGACTAATACACCAGCACCCAACTGGTACAGAGCTTTACTTTAACTGGCCAAATACTGGTGCAAGACAGAATTATGTGTTAAATAGCCTTGGTAGCAGAAAATTAAGAATGTCTTCTACAAGGATCAAATCAGAGTCATGGTACTTGACTTCCACATATTTCAGAAAGGTATATATACCATTTATAAGATAGCAGCTGTCTAACTGCTCAAAATCTCATCAGCTTTGAAATCACAGCTTGTGTGTTTTTACCCCATGCTAACCCCTGGTAAACACAAGAGGAGTCCTTATGTCTCCCTCACTGGGTATGAAGCTAAGAGAGAAAACAACCAGTCTGGAGCCACGGACATGCAGAAACTTGTTGTCATGCCAAAACTTGCCGTCATGCCAAGGTGACTAAATTACCAGGGACAACTCATTTAGATAAGAGAGTGAAGAAAATACAAATTAACCTCCTGGAGTCCAAAGAAATGGGAGCACAGACTACTTCTATGTATCACAGTAATAGTGCAAATACATGCAGACTCCTAACACACTTAAGGGTACAATGCAACGTGGAGATGAATGAAGCAGCAGATAGGTAACGCTGGAATTGCCACCAAGGCATCTGAAAAGCTGAGTCTTTTAATAGTCGCACAACTCCACCATGAGTAGATATTACATACAATGCTTCCAGTTCCTGCCTTCCATAGTTAGTTCATATCCCTGCTCTTGTCAGGTTCTCTTGCCTTAGCAAGAAGTCAACATCTTAGTTTACAGTTACATAGGAAGAGCTGAACATGCAAATGGCACTCCACAAATGGGAAGGACGTGAACTTTTTTAAATAAGAACACATGTAACTGGAAGTTTTGTGCAAAATACAACCACCCCTGCATAAGTTCTACCTAAGCAGATTCACAACATGGTATCTCATAATCTGTAACCTAACCTGACAGTCTCTGCATTGGACAAGTGTCCCTGAGACCTCTGAGCAACAGAGGCAAACAATCTCACTGGAGGCCTGGAAGGCTCAGCGCTCTGAACATAAAAATTCGAGGTCCTCTTGGCATACAGGCTGTGATTTCAGTGAGAAATTATATGTTTTCTCTTTGGCAGGCTTGCAGTATCCCAAATAGGTACTATTAACTAACGAAAGACAGCAGGAAAAGTTGAATCAAAGGATAAGAACAGGCATGGAGCAAATAGGAATCTCCTATTCCCAGGGTAAGCCAGCTGTTGCCTTCTAAAGCTCACCATGAAGATCCTGACTCCACAACACTCTCACCAGACTTGAAATCCCACAACAGATGTCCAAGAAGACATTCCATGTATGGCTGAGGCTCCTTAAGAGCTGAGGACATTCTCCAGTGGGTTTAATACTGTTGAAGGCAGTGACCACTGACAGAGGGAAATGACCTCTGATATATCAAGTCACAAAGATCAACTTCCTCTTGACCTATGGAAATGATCGTTTACAGTCCTGCTTGACACCATAAAATATAGCAACGTTGTCACAGCTATTATTTGCATAAAATAGGCATAAAATAGTCCTAGATGCACTGTATAGCAGTGTGACAGTCCAACCTGATGGGTCTCAGCTGCAGAATATTGATGTAAATGCTCTTCTATAGCTACCATAGGCCATTAGGTTGTCTGAATGGACATCCATCACTACCAGCTTGTGTGAAGGAGAACATTAAGTAAAAAGGGCATGATCAAGCATAAATTGAAAGGCCCTTCCCTACTCCAGGGCAGCAGTGACCTTGTGAGGGAATTGCCTTCATCTAAGACACTGCAGTCTGGACAGACAGACCAAATAAAACTCACCCAACAGGCTTATTAAATTGAGCTCAGCTTAGTAAAGTGTCAGTAAATGCAGGAGTCTGAGGAAAGGAAAGCCTTATACAAAGCTGGGCCTTAATCATAAGCACAAAAAAATATGCAAAAGTATTAAATATGTGTTTAAGGTCTTACATTAATAGTTAGCAAAACACTGTGCCCTGCTTACAAGCTGAAGGACAGTTTCCAACTATGAGCCCCTACAGTAGAGTCTTTCCAAGCTGGAAATGTGGACCTTCCTTTTAATAGAGGATCATTATTTTCTTGTGCTGTGCCAATTTAAGAGTTGTACTGTGATTAGCTGTTACATACATCTTTTGTGCCCTCTCCAACCAGTACCCTAACAGCTGTGCATTTAAAAAAAAAGTCTGTTCCCCACTTGATAGCAATTAATGTAGCAGATATATGACATCCAAAATGTGACATTAATTATTCTCAAGAAGGGAACCAATTTTTCACGGGATTTTTTTTTCCCCAGGGAAAACTGTAGAAGTTTGTGGTTTTATATTTTACCTTTGCTCTGGTTTATCCTTCCCCACTTTGTGAACTCAATCTGTATGGTAAGTCTGCACAAATGCAGAAAGCAGAAACAGCCCATGATGCCAATAGGTATGAATTTTTGAAGTTCTGACAAAATTCTCATGCAAAGTTGAACCCTCTATCTGGGTTCCCAGGCCACTTCTTTGGATAGAGTTAGTTAATAAATGTATTCTGATTACCAGGCTTAAGCCTTTCTTATTCCATCTGAAAGAGCTGCACTTCAGCTCTCCTCCTTAAACTCTGGATTCAACAAAGAATAGTAATGCTTTGAGGCTGAAAATCTCTAAAACCATTCAGTGCCAACTTTAACGGGAGCAGAATTAGGTCAACAGTAAAATTCACTCCCTCCAGGAACAGAGTTTCAACCACCCAGTTGAGCAGAGAAGAAATTCTCACCACATGTTTCCATATCTACAAAGTCCCTTGGGATTTGTAAATAGTAAAAAAAAAATTATTTTCCAAATACTGTTGTAGAGCATAAAGTTCTATCCTACTGGAGAAGCAAAAAAAGAGATGGAGCCTCCCTCATAGTTACATATTAAATAAGTGCATGTTTTGAAGTGCCACAAACTTGGTGGGAGAGAAGATATGAAATTGTAAGTACTTGGAAGAACTGAGTGAGGGGAAAAAAAGGAAGAAGAGCCATGAGTAAAGAACAGAAGAAACCCAAATCATATTGGTTCAGTCGGGTATTTAAAATGAGTTTTCTTTAATTTGCTAAACTGTAATACAAATTAAAACTGAATTTCTTGTTCACAATATACTCATTGGAGGGGAGGGGATGCAGATGGCTATTTCCAGAGCAGTTCGAGCTAAAACTGACTCAGTTCTGCAGGACTGAACAGGAGCCAGTTTCCTTCCTTCTCAAAAGACCAAAAAACAACTTGGCAGCAGAGAGTCTGACTGCAAGCTCCATCTCAGAAATACTTAGAAAGCACAGCAAACCTGTGGCAATTGTGACTGAACTCATTAAAATCACTACAGATTATTTAAAGTCTTCATGCCTGACATTCAAGTCCTTTATTATGCTTTAAAAGCCCATAAGAAGAAGCTGCAGACACAGGGCAGAAATTAGGGCTTTAATACTGCAGCAGATTGCTAAGTGACCAGTAAAAGGACTCTGGTCCTACACTGTATTTTTGGCATGAAATGTTAAACAGGATTGATTATAGATTTTGCTCTTGTTTGTGAAATCTTTTCCTTTCTGATGACAAAACTGTTGATGATGAAAATGTCCAAACCGAGTGTTCAGTCTGGATAATGACCAGAAGCAAAGTAATCAGATCTCTTGGATCAGTGTCTGTTTCATGATACAAGATAAGATTAATAGTTTCATGTCGATTTGCCATTTCCTAGAGTAGTGTTAAATTACAAATTTACAGGGAAGTGGGAGGGAATGTGTAACGTATGAAACTCTTAGAAAAGGGCAAAACCAAAGTACAGTTATCATAAGATAAAACCATAAAACAATCACAGCCCTTGGGGGATCAGAAGCTCTGTGCAGCCTCTCATGTGTCAGATCATCCCAGGGTGCCTGGTTATTTAATGATAAGATTATCTAATGTTAATCTCACCACTAGAATTGCCTGCCGTAAAAATGTTACCAACTTTCTAATATTAATTACTGGGTTGCTGAAGATAACTACTTCAATTCTACTTGAAAAAAAACCCACAAACCAAAAAAAACCCCACTCCCCATGGTTTCTTTGAAGCTGGGAGTACTTCAAATATCAAAACCGTGGATTGGATGATTTTCCATGTCTTTATTTCTGTTGCATTAATCTTCTCTTCTCTGTTTTCACACAGTCATCCTGACACAGGACAGTAAATGCTTACAAAGACAACACAGTTTCTTCCATTTCGTTTCACAAACTCCACACACAAAAAAACCAGCTAAATACCACACCTCCCCCATCCATAATGCATCTATAAGTAGGCATTCTTGAAACCATGCAGAAGAGGAAAAGTTTTTTCTGACCAAAAATTTTCAATGTGATGACCTTAGCATTAGCTACTAAAAGTGCCAGCCATGACTGTAACAACTTGAACAGCAGAAGTGTGCAAGCTGATTTCTGTGGAGCAATCTCTTCAGAATCCACCACTAACTTACCAAAGAGATAATCTCAGGTGTTAGTTGCATCAATTGGTATTGTAACACATCCACACACACACTCCTCATGTTGTAATTCTCAAACCTCTAGAGCTTCTATAGCAAAAACCTTCCTCCCACTGCCCAATGCACAGTGGCAGATTATTGTATCGCAGAGCCATACAAGCCATTTACTGTCATAGAATTCCCAATCACAGACAAGAATTTTCAAAAGGAGATATTGTGCAAAAACCCTTTAGGGAACTAGTCTTTGGGGGCAGTGGAGTTCCTCAAGATCAAAAAGGAAGTGCGATATTACACAAGAGAAAAAGAACCCAAGCAGAGAACTCAGACGAATTCAAGAACCTCTCATAAAGCAGCTTGATCCGGTCCGAAACCGCATTGTCACCAGGGACCCTTGTTAACTCACTGATAGTCCACAGTTTGGGTCTGATTCTATATTTTTCATCAAACCTTTTTATAATCAAAATAAGAATTTTGTGCTACAACAGAACAAGTTTCTCACAAGAGTTATAACATGGTAAAATGATGTAACCATGTCCTGGTAACACTGTCTTTGGATATTATTCTACTACTGTAATTTTCTGTAGATGAAACTAGAGAATAACAGTAATGGAAGCAATTTAAAGAACAGATTTGTCATGTTAGTCTCTGGTATGATGCAATCTGTTTATACATCAGTTATTTTAATATGCATACATAATCTATTGTCTGCATTTCTCTTGTGCTTCTAGCATAAAAATGGTTAGAGAAAAATCTAGATGTGTATTTCTCCTGAGTTCACTAGTTCCTGCTGTTTGTTTCTCACCTGAAGTCATAATCCTGTCTTTGACATCATAATCATTTGCACAGCCACCAATTGAGATGTCACAAACGGAGGATTATGACCAGGTGGGGAATAAGCAGCAGGAGCAGTTGAACTCTTAAGAAACAAAAATCTTGTTTTCATGCAAATGTCCTTCATAATAGAGAACAAAAGAACAAAGGGAGAAAACTACAATGGAGAGAAAACACTAGAAGCCAGATTGTTTCTAAATACATGATCTCCTTGAAGTTCCTCTGAGGAGTCAGCTGCCGATTAACAACTGCATAAATCATTATAAAAATAAAACTTGACATCTGATGATTGAACTCCCCCCACTGCCACACCACATACACATAGTTTTCTACTTAACATGAAATCAGCAGAAATGCGAGGCACTTTGAGAGAACTTGTAACCTTTAGAGGTATTTATATACATTATGCCTGAATATTGCTGGCAGTAACTAAGCACTCTTCTCCTTGTTCTGTAGATGAAGACACGGGGGTCAAAGAATACACAGGACCTCTCTGAATCTCAGTCACAAACAGACTGCTCAAGAGATAGATATTAAAAAATTCAAAGCTGAAGTGGCATAAATTTTGGAGGAACAGAAAACCTATAGCTCCAGTTACAGTCCAACAGGAGGCTGCTACACAAGGGTTACTCTGGGCTACGAGTTGCAAAGAGTTAAGGGCCTTAGGAACAACTTTTTTATTTAAAAAGTCATTCATAAATTAATCTGTCTGAAATTGATAGCTAGAATCAATCTGAATGACACTATGAAGTCACTGGGGGGAAAAAAAAGATTAAATCAAAACTGCAATCCACATCCAAAACAACAGAATCTTTATGTGTAAAGAGAAATCTAATCAGCTACACTGATATTGCTCACACTGTAAGGTTGCTGCAAAAACATCTACCAGGAATTCTGGTTTCGAGCTTCTTATTTTATTTAGAATTGGGTAACCAGCACTAAACTGGAAATTGGTTAAATTGCCATGTTCTTGGCACTGCTGCTATACCCATATCGGCAAAAACTGGTGTTTCCGCACCAGTCTAATTAATAAATACAAGAAATTCATTTCTGGAAAGGCAAAAAACAGCAGTGCTTCACATGCTTGTGTTCTGCTTCACTATTGCCTGTGATGACGCTGAACGTATGCCATTAAATGTGACAGTGTAGATAGCCTACAGCTCAAACAATTCCATCATCTGCCTGTATTCTGTTCTCACACAGTCTCCTGGACATATCCTGTCCAGATCTTGTCACAGCACAGCAGATGTGGCAGCTCATTTCCTCAGCAGTAGAGCAGGGTAGGAATCTTAGCATGAAAATTGTGCCTTCTGTCTTCTTATTTTCCAGTCTCAAATTTGCAATGCTGAAGTATCAGAACTGTTTCAAGTTCATTCAAATTGTCCAAAGAGCCTGCCTGTAAAAAAATGTGCCATTTGACAAAAGAGTTAATTCAGTAGAAAGAACTTTTTTACTTGGCCACTAATCACTTTGTATTGCAGAACCAGCCCTTTCTTTCCTCCAAATCGGAAACAAATACCAGCAGGGCTATAAACAGCATTCCAGCTTTTAAGCACTATCAGGCATGAGAGCAGACTGCTAACAACACAGAATAGTCTGCATATCTGTACGAGACAATTACACTTGAAAAAAACCCAAACAAGTATATATGACATCTATTGGTGACTTCAAGTAAAGAAGTTGCTGAACAACTAGAGGCTCATCTAGGATTTTATACTTGATGGACAAACCTCTAACTATCCTAACTAGATTTTAAACAAACTGCTAATTGCTCTCAAGCATTTAGCTTTGAAATCTGCTGTTTCCTTTCCAGACCTCAAAAAAGTTTGGCTGCCCAAAACCTTATTAATTTTCCCAGGCGTGTCAGTCTAGTTTAACAAAAAAAAGTATGCCTACCTAGAAGTCTTGTCTCTCATTTGCTTTTATACCTATGTCGTATTTTTTTAAATAGAAGCTTTATTCATCCACAATGTTTTTGAGCATCTTTAAACCTGTCACTTCAAGAGTCCAGATGCTAAAAGAATCTTTTGCTCTTGTACAAATTTATGTATTATGTATTAATAAGGCTCAAATTCTATATTCAGAAAGTAGATACAGATATTTATGAATAACCTAAAGAAAATTGCTTTACAGAAAAAACATTTAAATTCTTCCCTTTGTTTTTTATAAAGGATGATGGGCAGTTTGTTACATAATAAACACTTGGAACACGCAAAGGGATGCTTAACTGTCTTCCTGTGTCTTATTGGTGGCATTTACCAGTGCTCACAAAAATTGCTCATGGAACTTTTTCTATTCATACTAAAAGCAACAGACATACAAGACCATGGTCAAGCTAAGAGCAGGTAGAAGTCAGTTTTACCTCGCCTGTTCTGAAACTTTTCATTTCACAGGAAAACTTTCCCTTTTCAAAAACTTTACACACCTGTACTGAAAGCAAAATTTCAACCATCCTGGAAAGAGCAACATCGTGTTCATATTGAATCTTTACTTCTAGGTGGAGGGATCACAGGGTGGAATCAATTCTGCACTAAATATACATCCAAACCATGTATTTCCTTAACACCTTTGTAAGGTGAGCGGCACCCGTGCTGAGAACTGCCTACTGAGAATTCCAAGACACAGCCTGTATATAACATGCTGCAGCAATGGATAATGGACGCTCTAGGAAGCGGCAGATAGAAAAATACCAGTTAAAATATTACAACACCAAGGAGACAGTAAGCCTTCAGGAATGAAAAAATCTCTACTGAGAAACAGAGAGATGAACTACATTGCACTTTGTTCAAGGTAAAAAAGAACAGAGGATGCAAAACTATACTCGTGAAACCAAGGACTGAAGGCCAGTCCAGCCACTCCTCTGCACAGTGTGAAGTAGCAGCATTTCATTCCTAGAGACCATTGGTGTCTGCTGTTAAAGTGAAAAAGTCTGTTAGGTAACAGTATAACTGATGTGCCTCCCAGCCAAAAATCCTTACTATCATAAAACTGAGTGCTAAGCAGAGCTTTAAATAAAGTTTGGAAGTCAAATGTTCTCAAATGTTAGCCTGTGATTTCTGAAATTAGAGGTCAACTCTATTACCCCTTGATGCTTGACTTCTGAAATTCCTTAAAATATGGCACTTGCTTCCCATTTTCAGGAACGCACCTCATGCAGTCAAGCATATGGAGTCAATAAAGGTGTCTCTTCATCTGCCATCTAAAGCTTTATTTTTCTCACTTATAAATTACCACTGGTTTTAGTAATAGCAATCCCTGCACACATTTGAAATGCACTTCCATTTTCCACACTTCAGAGCTATATGGCTAAGTAAATACATGCAATTTAGGTTCAAAACCATAGCTCCAGGCACTACATATTGAGAATTTTATATTACTGAAAATTAATGCCTTTTTTGCATATGCTTGAGCAATAAATTTAAAAAGCTATGTCTTATATGTATCAATTGGGATTTTCTTAGCCTTCATTTTAAAAAAGAATCATGCATACAGAGATGCATTTCAGTTTCTTCTCTGGGCTTTTAATAAGAGCATATGAATTATTTCAATTCATCAAAAGCAACTAACTAGAACTCTAGGAGTCTCGTATTTTGTACTGAAATTTGTATGTGTTCAACTGCATCAATATCAACCTCTGAATTCAATTCTACAACTGAAAAAAAATTGGCATCTGCATGTACTGTACTCATGGCAGTTCCCAACTAGAATAATCAAAGTAATAGTCATAATTCCTTTCAGCACAGAAAACTGCAGTCCCCATATCAGAGTTGGAGGAAAATAAATGAGGTTATGATAATTGTTGGAAGGGGGGCACAAGGAGGGCTAAATAATGCTTTGAAGCTGTTCTTTCCTGGAGAGCTCTATTTCACCCTGAAATCTCCATTCTCCCTGTACACAGAGCAGAGATAAAGCTATGGCTATTACTGAATGCATATTGAAGATGCATGACAAACAGGGCAAGAGGCTTGCTCTCTACTTGCTAACGCAACCTCACACCTCCTGTAGCTTTCTGTTTCCCTCCCCAGACTTATCCTTTACCAAGGTTTGAATGCTGAAGTAAGCCACAGCTTAGGGACTCTCAAAATTGAGGCGACACTGGAAGTAGCCAAGGAAAGGACAAAAACTATTGGTCCTTCCTCCTTTCCCATCCCCTCAGGCATCACACACAGCCCCCCCAATAAAGAAGGGAGAGCCTGGAGCCAATTTAACCTGTCTGGTTGGGATGCCAGGCCAGCCACAGAGTAGTATGATAGAAAGGCTTCACCATGAAATCAGCAAGCTGTGTCAAAAAACACTTTAAATAAACATCTCAAACAGACTTAATCTGGGAAATGGCTTTCATTTTTGCCACACAAAAAAGATAAAGAAGACAGAATTGGAAATTAACCTTTTTCTTCCTCTGTGTCTTACTGTGTCAGAATATGCCTCTGCTCTGAACTCAGATTTAAACTTGGGGACATCATGGTTCAGAAAATAAATCTAATGTGGAAAAGATCAAAGAGAACATCCAACACTTTTTGCCTCCAAAGTTGGAAGAATCAATTCAATAAAACAATTGTGAGAGGAATCTATTAGCTTATTTTCTTGTGAATTTTAGGAATTCACATGCATTATTAGGAATTACACCATGTGATTTCACAAATTCCACTGATTTTAAAATATATTATTTCATAAAACCTACAAAAGCAATTGCATAAATTCGAAAAGAACTACCACCTTCCACGTCATAAGGGCAATGAGTGAGCCAGGCTGCCTGCTTATAAAAGAGACCTAAAAAATTACAAATATCTTCATTAAGATAACTTTAACTCACTGTTATTTGAAAGGAGCATATACAACTTGTATACAAGTCAAGTTCAAACTAAAGTTCTGGGATTTGTTTGCTGGGGTTTTTTTTAAACCTTCAGACGACAAAAGCCATAGCGATGTAATTTGTTTGGTTTTTTTCCATCAGTGGAATCTCCCTGGAATTGGAGCAACGCCGAAACCCTCCATTCTCACAAGTCTTGGTATCAGCAATGGAAGAGCCTTTCTACAGTCACCTTTTGAAGGTAACTTTCAAAGTCTTTTCCACATTACAAATCTACTAAATGCACCAAAATATCATTTTCTCTAAACAAAATGGTATTCATCAAATCTTCAGCCTATTATCCCACATTCTCTTTTGGAACAGACATGTCAATAGAACAGCATCGTCAATCAATCCGATAGATTTTGAGTGTATCCGCAATGAATCTATTCTGTAATAAATTGGCTTGAGTAATTTAAAAACTCCTATCTTAATGTTAGGAGAAGAAAAATTATTATTTTGATCTATTCCTCCTCCCCTTAAAGCACCTTGGGCAAGGGCTAAGCATTAAAAAGAAAAATAACCAACAGCTGTATTACAGCAATAAAGCCTAAATAAAAATGACTGATCAATCCAGAGAAGAAAATATAAAAGACATCATTCTATATAAAATACACACAAAGATTTTAACTCAAAAGTTTTCAACTGTGTCAAATGTGTTACAGTAATTAAACAAGCAGACAGGGTGCCAAAGCTGTAGGTAGTTAGAACATCCAGGTCTTCCCCCTTTCAAATCTTTTTCTGTAGTTTACTAAAGCATTTAAACTTTTATCCTTTTACAAACAGTGTTCTATTAAAGGTACTTAGCAAGAGCACCACAGGCAATGATGACCCATAAACTGGTATGTGGATTTCTCTGTTAGTATCTACAGCATCACAACAAGAGTCAGGATTTGCTCCTCCCTCCTTGTATTAGGTTGGAATTTGCAATTCCTTTTCAGAAACTATTCCCATTACACTTCCTCCTCAATGTGTGTTGCATTACTTCTCTTGGATGAATCCCAGCCATGTTGTACTCCATCTCAGATTCTTAAAAGCTGACTGTAAAAGCTTGCTTTCCTTCATGACACTGTTGTGCCTGAAAATTCACTACAATTTCATCAAATGGCACTGAGCAATTGCTTAGCTCCAATTATAAAGAACGAAGAAGGTTCACCAAAAGACAGTTTCTGCTGCCCACATAAAATATACATCTGACATTAAAGAAACAACGTAGTAGTTTTGAAAGGTGCTGAGAGGCTGAGTGCTCTCATCTTTGAACAATTTCAGAGTCAAGAACACTCAGCATCAGCAGTATTAGTTCAAGCCCATGTCAAATACCTTTATTTGAATATATATTTAAACATGTAAAGCAAGCTACAAATATAACTTAAAACTGCATAGAAGAGAAATAAGAGGGTCAGTTTCCCAAGGCAGAAGATTACCTGCAAGAGAGTAGCAAATCACCCTTCCAAGGGCTAACACAGAGTCCTTCAGAAGAATCCCAAGGCAATATTTCCTTACAACTGAAGGCACACAAACCTGTTTCAAATCCTTCTGATACTGTAAGATCACCCTAAGAAGTTTCCCCAAAGTAACTTTTAGACCACATATATCATTCTGTTTGAATCAATTCTCTTCAATGCATTGCACTGAGGAAGACTTACTGAGATATGGCTGGCATCAGTGACAGCACCATGAAAACTGAAAAATCACCTCTAAAAGGGTTTGAGAAGAAAACGCTCAACACTGAATTTCATATCACTGAGCCTGAAACAGAGCATGTTGTTCTATAATGCTTTCTCAAAGTACTACCATTAAAAAAAAAAAATCAAGATGTATTAATGATAGACAGCAATTTACAACACCAGTGAGCCCATTAAAAGACAAACACTTAAGCAAAACATCATAGTATGCACTAATAAGTTAACACCAAGTAATAGGCAACAGTTATACAGGACACTAAAAATGGGTGTGAAATGATGAAATGGGAAATAAGGGCTGTAAAAATGCTTTCTGATAGTAAACCACAAAAGAAGTCTCCCATGGGAAGCAATGGAAGGCAACTGTCATAGTATTTAGACTGGACAAAAATGTTTAAAAGAAGATCTAGAAAGAGAAAAATCCTACAGTGGGAGCAAGGAGGGGAAGATGAAAAGTTTGGTTACACACATAGATGAAGAATGCAAGGATGAGATGAATCACCAAAAGTAAAAGTGGAAATTTTGGGAGAGGGTGAGGGGAGGTAAGGGGGGAAAGAGAAGGAAAAGATAGAGAAGCTCTTTGTCCCTAATGTTTTTCATTTTTACATTATTTTTCCAATTCAATGAAAGCAAGCAACAATCTCCAAATAGAATTAACAACCACACACAGAGGCAATAAATATGGATTGAAAGTGGAACATCTAATAAGAAAAGAAAGTCTTTCTCTTTTCTGCAAATGGAGGATGATGACAATTCAAACAAAAAAAACCATAGCAAACAATATTCATAATATACGGTTTCTGCAGGCTACAAAAATCATTGCGAGGTGCTGTACACTGCAGAGTTTTATGACATTTTTTGGCTGAGTTGATGATTAGGAGATTACATAAGCTGTTTATTACTTGCTACAGCCTATGGAGCACAAAAAATGAACTGGTCATTTAATTTACACTAAATTTGTCCCAGATAGCAGAAAAAAAGAAAATCAACTCACTGAAGACAGAGCAAGCATTAAAATGCTGCAACTGAGAAAACAGCACGATTTTCCAATATCGTGCTGTACAGAAAAGAGAAATAGTTTGGCAAAAGACAATTAGTATAAAAAAAGCTCTTGAACTCTGCCTGGACCCATGGATTAATGCCTAGCAACAGAAATGTGTGCATGTGTATTCACATGCACGCGTGCATGAGCATAGCGCTTGCGGACAGACAAGGGAAGAGCTTGAGGATGACACAGGGCAAGGGAGGAAAAGAACGGCAATTCAGTCTTCTGTGTTTCCCCAAAGTCTCAACCAGAAGTAATCAAAATGAATTCATCTGAATGTCTGTGATGCCCAAGAATTTAGTCACACATAGTCTGGCTGTCCAAATAAATGGTGAGGAAAGGGCTCACATCAATCAGCTTCATCTAAGAAGATTGGCACAACTTCAGTAGGGATTGACAGAGTTCAGTGCCTGCCAGACTGATGAGCCAAACACCAAGTTGAAAATGTTCTGACTATTCATAATGATATTGCAGTCTAGAGCCTTTGATTAATTAATTCAGGAACTAAAGAATTCGGTTACTGTAAGAAGAATATTTGAGGTAGCTGTTTCTCTCCCTTTACTGTATATGAAATCCACACTCAGGCCTGCACTGGTACCATTACTGGAATGCCTCTGACTGCTGCTATACCCAATCTAATGTAAACTCCAGTCCCTCCCCTCCCTCAAACAATTTACTTTTCTGCAAAATAAATAAAACCCTGTAAACGTTCAATGCCTTGCCTTTGAGGGATTTTGCTAAATGAGCCTTCTTCAAGCCGCAAAAGAAACATTTGTCTTAATTGTTACTAATAATGTTATCTTTCAGCACTCACCGAAAATCTCTGACCAACAGCAGGGCCTTCGCATGGCACTGTTAGAAATGTCACTAGGTAGTATTACACATGCAGGCAATTAACAGCTTAAAAAAAAAGAAGGTTGATCATTTTATTGCATTATTGTTCAGACAGAAGAAAATTCATTTTCATTAAGATAAGACCTTTCCACTTATTCTCAGACCTAAATCTCTTTAGACAAAGGCAAGTTGTCTGCTATATTAATGTATTCCAATTAAACACAATTGGGTAACACAAATAGGAAACTTGAACAAGTTGCATTGAAGTTAGGAGGGTGCTGCTACATTTTTCTGGGCATGCAGTCAGTCCCATCAAACGTGTTTAAGGGAAAACACGAAGGATGAAAGGCATTACACCAAAGTCAGACTGAAAAAAATCTCCATACTACACTGTCCCCAACAGAAGTTACGTCATCAATATTGTCCATGTATTTGAACAGAGTAGCCAACACAGACTCGGTCACAAAGTAGCTGCCCTTTCTTTCTTCCAGTGTGCACCATTTCTCTGCTTGGCAATGATGCTCTCTTTAGCATGATACTTCACTAAAGTACCTATCTGCACAGAAAAACGTCTTAAAGGGAAGCTACAAGCTTGACATAAACACTAGGAGTGAGATGCCAGAAAAACAGCAGGAAGGAAAAAAAAACAAAACAACTAGTATTAAAGTTGGGAGAGGTTAGTAATTGACTTCATGTCTCCAGTATTTACTTTGCACCCAGGATGCACTTATTTTTTGAAATTCTGCTAGTTCAGAAATAAAGACTTGCACTTCTTTTGTCGGAACAAAGTCAATCACCAGCAAGATTGTGGGCCATGTCAAAGGAGAAATTTAGCTAGACTAATATATGTGTTCTTTTGATAGGGACGTGAAGACACATTTCCTTAGTTTTCATGGTCACTTAAACAGACTTTTTGTTCTAGAGTAAGTCTCACCTGGTAGAAGACCATTAAGCTACAAAGCACAGAGGATTCCCAACACAGTGGCATGAAAGGCCCTTACAGGCCACGTAAAATGAATGCCTAATGGAAATATACCTGGCAACAGAGGATGCAGCAAACTTGCTGGATTCACAAACTACACAATTCTCCAAATTACAATCCATTTGTAAGGGACACACAAAGACTACAAGGCCTATTATAATCCAAAAGGTGTATTTATAGGCTTGCGGCTGTTCACAGCTTTCAATTTAGGTTCAGAAGGCTTCAGTTTTGCTCTTGTTGTGAATAAAATATTCCATACAGAGACTGTTTTCTCCTTCTTAGCACTGGGAAATATGACCTTTAGGACATTCTGGCTTAGTTCAAGTGATTTGGCTGCATTTCTCCCTTCCTTTGTTACTTTTCAATTGAAGGTTATATAATTCAACTTCATCTGCAAAGCCCAGGGACACTGTGCAGAACAATGTGCTAATCTTTTACAAAGCAGCAACTGGTAAAGAACTATTTATTTCCTCTTAAATGCATACTTTCTAAACAAGCACTCTGCAGTATTTTCTTGTACAAAATCAAAAGGCTTGTCATGCCAGTTCCTAATTCGGAAAATCAACTTAAAAAATAAAAGCAGAGCAACAGTTATTTCAAAGCTGTAGAACACGCAGAAGACACTCAGGGAAACAAAAAGACTGCTAATTTAAACGGAGTTACTGAGATCGAGTGGGTCTCGATGCAAAGGAGACCACTGATGACTAAAGCAAAGCTATCTCACCAAAAATATCCATACACAAAGCTGTACTCACTTTGTTTTGACCATACATAGGGTGACACTGTCCATTACACTGCTAACAGCTGGCATGGAGAAGGAACTTCTAAAATCTTTTACTCCCTTCTACGATGCTGTCACTGCTGAGCACTTCAGCCTCCCTGGCCCTTGGCACAGTCTCCTCCATGAAAGCTACAGAAGTATTGCAAATTGGCTAACAAGATTAGCAAACCCACGCTTGACTTGTTCAATAAAGTGTTGATGCATGCAGATATATTTGCTGAAATTACTTCATCCAGGAGGCATCAAATCTCGCTCGAGCCCCTTCTATTTTCAGTGCCTAATCCCTAAACCTTTCTAACCTGCATGTAAGACCGAAAAAAAGAAAGCGGAGCTGAAAAGGAAGGAGAGGACATAATGATGCCCGCCGCGAAGGAAGCCGATCAGGAGTACCTCCCCCGGCCCCTGAACACGCAGCCAGTGCCAGCTGTAGGCCAATTAAACCCAGCCGCTCGCAGGTGTTCGCAGAAATGACTAACACAAAAGAAATTCACACTTCAGAACTGCAATATTTAAAAGCTTTGAGGTGGAACCAAGAAAGATAAAAGCCCGAATTAAGTTTATTGCCACCTTGTGCTTCACTCTAATGCAGGTTTTGAACAGGGCCTCCCATTGGTATTAAAACTTGGATGAACATCTGCATTTAAAATACAGGAAACTGAGCACGTGAAGTGCTTTTAAAATGCCAGTTGCCATAGAAGATAGGGGGCTTTAGTATATGTTCATTTATTATCATAGTTGTACGGCAATATGGTAAAATATATTTGCCAAGTGGGCAATACAAGCTCAACTCTAAGTCAACATAATATGCTAGATTGCTTAGATTTTCATAAATATTTTTGGTGCTTATTTTCCCTAAACATAACTCTCATTTCCCAAAATAACAATTTCTTTAATTTTTAATGAGAACAAAACCATGGCAAAATCTTTTCAATGCTCTCTTATGGTTCAGATTAAAAACCACAAGAGGGGAGAAAAAAGAAAAGAGAGGCAGCCCCCAGACAACTCTCCATGTTCTCTTAAGTGGTCAAGCGACAGGAACTATCCGATAAGTGAATTCTTTCCCTCTCTCTACAGAGCAGCAAGCAAAGTATCTGTAAAATGAAATTCTCTTTGTGGTCCTATACCAAAAATAAGTATACAAATTAACATCCAAATGTCTTTAATTCCCATGATATGTCTATTAAGCAGCAATTCTCCATAAGGCTGTTTAGCTATCCAAACAGCAGCCTAAAATTATTATCTCTATAAGCTTTCCATAACTTATCACTCAGTTCCTATGAAAAGCCATTAATTTTGGCCTCTCTCTATCTTAGTCTCACAGGAAATATTCTGCAAAGGGATGTAATAAAAATGTGATTTCTGACATCAATTCATTAAAATTCCCTGTTAAATTTCTATCTGAACAGTGTACATAATATAAAAAAAACTCAGGGTTCTTATTAATGGTGCTGTTCCTTATGATACAGACTTTAAAAAATAATGAAGACCATTTCTTACTTGTAAGAATATTGTTCATTTTTCATTCCTATTAAAATTTAATCTGGAAGTTGTTTAAAAATGTTTAAGTTTCATTACATTTCAACATTTTAAGAAGGGGAAAAAGCTAGCAAGTTCGTGAGCAGGAATGCTGTCACTCATCTGTCTCTTCCACTGGTATCTCAACAGTAAATCACTAAACGTGTCCAAGACTCAAGATACCCATCTGCAACACTTTACTGCTTACTCATTTCATGAAAGTGCTGTGAGACAATGTTTGCTGAAGACCTCCAGCTTCATGGGTGAAGGCTGATAGAGAACAGAGGAACAAAAACTGCTTCCTCCACAATATCTCTGAAGTTTTGGGAGAGGGTTTTGGTTGGGGTTTTTGGTGTGGGCTATTTTGTTTTGATTTGAATTTTTGAGGGGCAGTGAGTATTTTTGGAGGATTTAATCAAGCTGAAATCAATGCAGAAATTGTAGTCAATGCACAATAAAAAACACATTAAAAGTCATTAAGTCTTTAATATGGGACCATTCTTAGCAAAACACTCTACTGAGATGCAAACCCAAATTGCCTTCTAGAAATTGGAGAACCAGATTGTGTAGAATCATAGCCTGGTTCTCAAAAATGGAAACCAAGGCAGCTTTCCCCACAGCCCTTCACAGCAATACCAAGTTAAGAGATTTTTAGAAGGAACTAGTGGCCTGGCTTTAACTGGTCTTCTCTCCTGAACTGTAAACACATGGAGTTCCACCCACCTGAACTGCTGTGCTGTGAGGGCACATTGGGCAGGGCACATCCCTGTACTCACTGCAGGACAACTCAACGAGCTTAAGTCAAGAGAATGTGACGTACTGTGGCAACACTGAGTTAAACGAACTGACAGTAACCACCAAGAAAACTAAAATTAAACTATCAGAACTAGGGCACACATCTCTCTACAAACACTGTGCTTAAGCACTTCCTACAATCAGGTCTTTTATTCGGCGGTTTAATTTTAGACATCTAAGTATAAAAATTCTGGCCCATACATTTAATGGAAGCGTGCGATTGCCAAGCTGAGAATGTTAAATCTAATTTTAGTTTTTCTTTGCGCACTTGTTTTTTTCACACAATTTCTGCAACTGAATAGAAAAATATCTGTGATATTTTCTGGATTGTATTCACAATACTTAGTTGTTGCATGTGCTGTAGTTATAAAGCCTACTCCAGTGAGTTGGAGCTTTTTCATTATTGACAGTGAGATCAACATTTCATTCTCAGCAATCGAAGTATTTTCTGGGAAATATTTTTAGTTCTGAAAAGATTTCTATTAAAATTAATGTTAATACATTGTGATCTGCACACATCCTAAATCAGAAACTAAAAGTTCCATGAACTCTTTCTTTTAGATCTTTTTATGCAACTATCACCTACCTAGCTATTGTGCTACAGGCAAATTTTTGAATTTTCTTCCTCACATAGATGGTTTTGTAACAGGGATATATTGATTTAAGCTAGTTTCATTACTACTAATGCTCTGCTAAATTTTAAAGACAACGCAATATTGAACAGAATAATGTGTTCTATTAATAATCATGCTATTGAAATACCGAGCAGATTTATTGCATTTGTATGTTCAAATAAACACTAAGATAATTTTCTATAAATCATCTCCTGCCTAAAAAGATGACTGAAATGGGATTTGATTTTTTAAAAAAAGTAATAAAAGCAACAAAAAATTGTTTGAATAATTAACCAATGGATTTTAATCAAAAAGAATATTCTCTAGTCAGACGTGTGGGCCTTGTTTGAAGCAGTACTTATTCTGACAGATACAAAGCACCTCCAAATGCACTGGCTGTAGTAAAAGTTTGAGAAAAGAAGTTTAAAAAGAGATTCAAGGTCTGTTTTGTACATGAAATAAAGCAAAGATAGCAAAACTTTAAGTCCACATTGCACTGCACTTGGCTCTTGCACACATACTTAAGCTGGCTAGGGAACCAGAAGTTAAGTATCCATGTCAGTGCAGTATTTGCTTGAGCCTGCTAATTAAGCTTGCTGAGAAGAACTAATTACTGATGCAGCTCTATGGCTTCTGGGAGCTGAGCTAATACCACTATGCCGTACAACATATCAGCCTGCTTGGAGCAGGCTCAGGTACCTGACCAAAGCAGGGCACAGCCATGCCCTTAAGTAATTCGTTCTGATAACAAACAACAAATAAAGATCCTTTTTTTCCACTGGTGACCTGGCATGTGATCTCCCACAGGCCCTCTCCTCCCTGCCTCATCTGCCACATACGGAAAATGCTCTCACGAGAATGCCTTGAAAGACAGGAAAATAAGCACCTTCTGATCGCTAGCGTAACTGCAACCAAGGGTTTGCACACACTGAAATCTTCTTCATTAACTCTGCAACAAAGCATCCTGATTTCCTGCATTCTTGATTGCCACAAACATCTTACTAAGCACTCAGGTTAAAAGAGAACGCTTTAAGCCATTTTCCAGCACAGATTTGAGCTGCCATAAAACATTTGCTTCCTATCTTGCTCTAACAGTTCTTCATAAGAATACTGCTAAAATTACCTGGGAATCCAAGCTGAAGGGGAAAAAAGCAAGATTGTAATCAGAATAGCAAGCCCTACTAGGGCTAAAAACAACTGCTGGTTACTACTACTAGAAGATAACAGCGAGGCAGACACAGAGCACTGCTGAGTACTCAGGAAGCTCATATGGCAATATGTTCCATGGACACCCTTGTCTTTCCACATCTGCTATCACCACTACATATTTTCTTTAATTTCTCTGCTGCTTGTACCCCAAACTGTAAGCTGGACAGGACAGGAATTATGTTTTATTTACATGTGCACTATCTGCCTAAATGACTCCAAGATTGATGACTGTGGTCCCTCCATTTTCCAGCACCTCTGCAGTGACACAAATAAACTAGAAAATCTGAATTTTGTTTCTAGTTTATTACAGCATTTCACAAACCCTGACAGCTTCTTTAGCTGTTAGTATGTATTTCCAGGCTCAGGACCCTGCTGCCCAGACCACTACCAGCTCCTTCGCTGAAGTGTCTGACTGCCCAGCAAGGAGCTCGTATAGGGGTGTGAGCAAGCAAGCTGTGCTTCTGCAAAATTGCAGCCTGGGACAGAAATCTCTATCTTCCTTTAATATTCATGCTGTACCTCAAAAATGAAGGTTGAGCTTCTGAACACTAACACAATACAAACAACTACAATAATTTTTTACAACCTGCCATTTCTGCTTGCACACACTGTACAGCCTACAAAAGGTTACGCATATAAAATTGCTAGGTTACAGTTATTATCTTGTTAGAAAGAACATTTTAAGAGCATTTGCGGAATGAAAGGACTTCTTTTTACTAATATTTCAGTAAAACTTTGAGTGTGTAGTACTCATGTCTGATGTATGAAAAACTCATTTCAATTCAGTAATCCAGCATAACTGCAACCTCAAACCCCAGCATGCCTCCAAAATCTTAAAGACATAAAATTGGGCCATGGCCAGACCCTAACCCAACCTTCACTACTTCAGCAGAGATCTTCCACTGCCTAAACAAGCTCTCTAATTATGGCTATGTGGAAATCTCTGCCTGTCAGATATTAAATCTTTATAATCCCAATACTGATTAGGTGTATTTTAAAATGTTCCCAACAATTACTGTCATTACAGAGGACCTCTCATTGACCTGTGCTGCATACTTTCTTCCGTTCCTCCAATCATTTTATTCCCTACCCACATACTCTCTACAGCTTCCCACAAAAGCATAAAAGCCTTTTTTTAATTAAATGATCTCATCTTTGATGGGCAGCTGAACTTGGCAACCTCAAGACACCCGCAGTGAAGAAAAGGCACATGCTTACCCTTACAGAGTAAATGACAGAGTTTCTTCCAAGTTTGAAAGAAATGTCAACCCTGGATATCCACAAAGCCCTCTTACCAACACTACATGCACTTATAGATAATCTTCACAATGCTTATTAGAGAAGATTGCCCTCTCAAGAAACAATAACCTGGATGAATAATTCTTCTTCTGAGAGTATCTACTGAGATAATATTATCACAGTCCACAAATATCATCAACAGAGCACAGCTACGTCATCTGCCTGTTCCTCCACTCGAACACATTTCCCTGTTTCTACCCTTTGTCTTATTCTCATTCTACTCTTATATTCCTATTTCACCCATTTATTGTTAATCTCCAGGCAATGACTTCTGTAACAAACAAGTTACAACGAGTGCTTTAGGTAAACATTATGTAAATATCAGAGGTCTTCTGCTTATCTTCAATCATTCTCTATCTATATTTGCTTACCAAGTAAATTATTTGTCCATTGCTATGAGCCCTCTTCTCACTTTCATCCTAAAACAAACTTTAAAAATTAAGTTAATAAGAGAAATGAGGATTAAGCACCTCAGGCCTCACTAACATACAATCTTTAGCAAGTCATTCAAGATTCTTCCATGCATTCTTCTTTAAGGGGGACGCCTTCAGGATTACTTCCCCTGTCCCTAACCTCTAAACAACTGGAACAATGATGAAGCGGACCGTACCAAGGTCATTAGCTCACTTCCTAGCCAGCACCAGTACCTGGTGTTAATCCTTTGGTTTCCATGAATAGGCACAGTTCAGGCACATTACTGCACACTCAGTTTAACAAAATGTGAAAACCTGTGTTTCACCTGAGGTTCTAAGGCTTATTTCTGACCAAAAGGAAAAGCAATGCTCAAAAGCAGCAATTTGAGGAGACTAACAACCCTGCTGGCGTTTAAATGGCTTGCCATTTTGCATGAACATTTCTTATGGCTATTTTTTACCTCAAAAAAATACAAAAAAGGTAACAGACTTGATTCACCACTCTTACCTCAGCCCAGCTGTTCTTATTTCAATAGAGGGCTTTGGTGCAAAGAGGTAATGCCATTACGAATCATGACAGTGATTTTGTTCTTGGGGTTTTCAAGCACAGAACTTGAAAAGCTTTACAAGTGCTGGTGGGAAGCCTTGTTGACCTCACTGTACAAATAGTGAACTTAGGCACAGAAAGCTGAAGTAATTATCCAAAGGTTACAGCGTGAATCAGTAGCAGATGCAAGACAAGAACCCACTTACATTTACTCCCAAATTCTCTAATGGAGCAACCCCCCCTTACGGCAATGACGTTATAAGTATAAATCAATAACTGAGGTCACCAAAAACCTTCTGCATGCAGATTGCAGTGAAGTCACCCTCTGAGAAAGCAATGACAAAAGGGAAGGTGCTTAATGAATTTTTCAGTGGTCCTCACATAAGGATACAGCATTCCAGGAGGAAGTGAGAAGATAGGACACTTGCTCAGGAAGCCCTGTAAGAGGGCTACAGTGACAAACCATTACTCCCAGAACACTGCTCAAGGAAATGTAATGCTGCCGTCCTCCAAATGCTGGGTTATAAAACCCTTCACACATACAGTATTTAAAACCGTGAATTACCTCTAAGAATGTATCCAAACATCTAACAGTATCAAGTCATGCTAATGGTTATCTGTTTATAGGTCAGAAGGGCAGTAAATTATTGCAATGGAAAGTAGTAAAGCCGCATTGTGTCTAGCTGTGCTGTTTAACAGGTGATAGTGAAAAGTAGGTGATGCATGGAAGTTTTTATAGCTCCTTCCTCAATCTATATTCACTTATATAAAGATGTCACATTTTTAAACACTTAAAAGTCAAATTGTCTGGAGAATAGATTCATATAAAATTTATTTTCAGAAACTGGTATTTAGCCTACTGCTATCAGAGTTGATTACTCTTATGTATAAGCTTTATTCAAGTTCCTACAGGTTTGAAAATACAAAGACTGACATTTCAGATCCCATACTCAAGTGTGTCATTAACCAGAAATTGAAATGGGAACATTTCCACTTTCTTAGAAATACTGGGTTTGTTAGGGTGATAACTGCACTAACTGCTTTTGAGTTTTTGTGAAGCTACTAAATACGACTTTACTTCAACACAGACAGGAAGGAGCAGTCACAATGACAAAAGAAAAATCCTGAATTGGTCTCTTCTATCCAGCACAATATGCCCCAAGAATTAAATAGTTTCAAAGATTTGCCAAAATAGCTATTTGTAAGTGGCTAATGGCACAAATGTTTTATTCTGTTTATGTCAAAGACACGTTTGTCAAGCACTGGACAGCCAGACAAATCAGGGTCTAATTAGTTCAGTCAATTCCCTCAGTTTTATCCTTTCAGTCTACACTGAGTTATTAAAGCATCAGAAATAAAATGCTACTGAGACAGCAATAAGGGAAATAAGATGTCAGAACTCTATTAACAATGGCATTTTCAGGAAGCAATGTAAATAGAAAATCAAATTTATGCAAGAAATATATATCAGTAAGTAATACTTAATTTAATCATCTTGCATTTATCTTCAAAGCAGCTTTCATCTCCAACTGATTTTAAAAAAAAATGCTTCAACACATCGACATTGTGACTTCTTTGGAACAGTGACCATCATTCAGATTCAAATTCAGATGCCTACCTAATACTAGAGGATATTGGTCCCCAATCCAAATAGTACAGTTGTACAAATAACAGTATGTGACTAATAATTTATTCCACCCTCGACATTTAGCCAGCACAGAGAGAACATGTGATAGTTAAGCAGTTGCAAGATAAAAAGAACCGGAAAATGCCACATTCAACTGAAATGACAGGAAATATTTAGGTAGACAGAATGTAATAAATTTGGCAGACTTATGGGAGTTTAATTGCCCCTTTGTGAAAAGAGATAAATACATGTAAAAACTGTAACTATGAGGACCAGTTTCTGGGAGGAACATCTTTCTGTTAGGGGTGTCTAAATCTTCATTACTTGAATATGATCATCACAGAAAGGAAATTCTCCTGACCCACAGTGGTGATGGTTGTGCTGGTGACAGCAGCTCCCAGCTCTGTGCCTGGTTTCATGCAGGCACTGAGAGGATAGTGGCCTCCCGCCCCAAAGGGGCTGTAACATGTACCCACAACTTCCTGGACTTACACTGGTTCACATTTGCTAGCACAGACAGTGGGGATGTTTCCTACATCGGGCAGCATCTGCCACACAAATAACTGTGCCTTATTTGCTCCCAGATGATGTAGGATGCATTCTCTTGTTCCTTCCCCCTACCACCGTAAAAGAGCTCTACTATGATGGCTGGCAAGTCCCACTTTAGCTCTCATTCAAGTCATCCTGCCCATCAAACCAGGATACAGAAAGATTCCGTCACTGACACAGAGGGAAAAAAATTGGTGATTTCACCAAAGGAAAGGAGAGATTTCTCCTGGGCTTTTAATCACTTAAAAAATTACTAGTCCCCCATTTTACAGTATTTCTGACATTCAAACTATTTCCATAATATCCTTAAACTTTTTATGTCTAATTTATTATAACAGAAGTATTAACCTCTTATTTCATTCTTTTAACTTTCTTCTACTAGGGAAAAAAAGGTTGAAAGAGCATAATGAACATCTCTTGTTTGCCAGGTCTGTTCAGCAGCCTGATACCTGGAATTCACTCCCACACAGAAGTACAGACTTATGGGTCCAAAAGGTTGAAGACAAATTAAAAGGAATAGTTAAAATATTTACAAGTTTTAACAGAAGGGATTAGTTCAACATGTAAGGAGCCTTAGTGATATGAGCCAGAGCAGAAAAAAACATGGTCCTACTTAGTACTTAGGGTTGTACACTTCTTGTTCAGTGTTGGTCATATTAGGGATGATGCCATCTAATAATTCATGAGAAAGCAAAAGGAGTATCTTGATATTTAAAAAAAAATAATGAGGACTTCAGAAAGAAGCTGCCCAGATTCATCTAAACTGAATCATCTGCTGTATGTGAGTACCTTTCTGCAGGTGTCTCACACTTTCACTCTTGACATGTCCTTTTTTTAAGAAGTTACATATGGAGAAGCCCCAGACCAACTGAGCTCTCCTTACAGTATCTTATAACTAGACCTACAGTTCAACTTTGCATTTACACAGCATTTTAAATTCACTGAGCTTACAAGCTGGCATCATCTCCTATTTAAAGAGCAACAAACTAATCCAGAAAACAATTAAATAACTTGATGTCAATACAGTAACAGAACAGAATCAGATCCCAATTCATCTGCTTGCCAGCCCTCACCTACCTGGTAGACCACAGCAGCAGTCCCAGTAGCACACTTGCAGGGAGAATTCTCATAGTCAGCACAAGTAATGAAAAATATTAATCAAAACTTGTCAT
The DNA here is from genome assembly GCA_013396775.1 of Cephalopterus ornatus. Classification (NCBI taxonomy): domain Eukaryota; kingdom Metazoa; phylum Chordata; class Aves; order Passeriformes; family Cotingidae; genus Cephalopterus; species Cephalopterus ornatus. Next base: position 61,858 of record VZRE01001507.1, read on the forward strand.
ATCCCTTTAATGACATTCCCATAGAAAAAATGAAAAACAAGGGCCTAAATATTTAAAGACCTTTTGAATGTGTGTCTGAACTCTCATTTCTGCAAGTAAAAAAGGACTGTCTCCAGACATACTCCTGGCTCTGATTTTACCTGAAGCCTTAAAGTCTACAGTAAGGACCTAAGATAATGTTTCAAAAGGCTGACATCAGCTGACTAACCAGAATGTTCAAGTCAAAAATAAATAGTTAGATACACAGACAGACAGATAGATAAAACTGGGACTTTTCTGTGTTAAGATTCACAAAAAGGAGAAGACAATGTTTCACAACTAGAGACAGTATTATATTCAAAGCTTGCTTACATGTATATCAATTCAAGTGTGAATGCTGAGCTTTTGCAGGTATTTCAACCATAGGTTTGTGTCTTCAGTGGGTGCTACACATGGGTTTGCAAAAAAAAGAGGTTGCTTACAAGTCAGTCTGTCCATACATTCACATGATGTTTGCACATGCACCTAGGAACACAGAACAGGAGGATTTTTGCACTGGCAGTGCTGGTCAGAAGCAAGTCCTTCACATGTGTGCTGATGCCAGAACAACGCTGTGCATACCAGGTCCTCTGCTCCTCTCCAAAGAAGTGTACCCACACTTAATGCAAAAGTGATAAAAATAACTGTCTCCTTCAACCCGATGCCTAACTGTGCATGCTCATTACAAGGGACACTATCAAATGCTCCAAAACCACAAACGATAAGGAGTCCCAGAGTGCCCAACTGAACGAGCACTGAAGAATAAGTATTCAAAAGGAAGACTTCAGGCAAGAATAAGCATTAACAGTAGAGTGTTGTGCTTTATATGATGAATGTATGGATCCCAGGAAAAAAGTGGTCTCCACAGCTGTCACTTGAAATCCAGATGAGCGACTTCAGTTGCTCACAAAGCTGTGCTACCTTTGCTGTCTTGTGAGCTCACTTAAAGAGAAAAGTTCTCCATTAAAATTTGCAGTCTTATTTTCTGTGACCATGAACTTAAATGATTCCTGATTCAAATGATGTTCTCAACATGATTATGAGTAAAAGCATTACTGCTGATGTCTAAAAGCGACAGTCTGCAAGAGCGGGTCCTTGACCTTGCCATAGAAGGGACCAAAGTTCTTTCTTACTTAAAATCACAGAATAATTTAGGTTGTAAAAGACCTCTAAGATCACAAAGTCCAACCATTAACCCAAAGCTGCCATGCTCACCACTAAACTCAAGTGCCATATTTACACACTTTCTAAATGCTTCCAGGGATGGTGACTCTACCACCTCCATGGGCAGGCTGTTACAATGACCAACCCCCTTTTCAGTGAAGAAATTTTTCCTCATATGTGACCTAAACCTGTCCTGGCACAACTTGAGGCCATTTCCTTTTGTCCTTCTCACTTGTTACCTGGGAGATCAACCCCCACTTCACTACAGCCTCCTGTCAGATCATTGTAGAGAGTGAGAAGGTCCCTTCTGATCCTCTCTCTTTTTTTTTCTCTCTCCAGTTCAAATACTCCCAGCTTCCTCAGCCATTCCTCATCAGACTCGTGCTCTAGACCCTTCCCCAGCTCTGTTCCCTTCTCTGGACACACTCCAGCAACTGAGTGTCTTTCTTGTCATGAGGGAACCAAAATTGAACACAATCACCAGTGCCCAGTACAGAGGGACAGTCACTGCCCTGGTCCTGCTGCCCACACTATTGCTGACACAGCCCAGGGGCCATTGGCCTTCTTGCCCACCTGGGCTCACTCTGGCTCATGTTCAGCCACTGTCAACCAGCACTCCCAGGTCCTTTCCCACCAAGCAGCTTTCCAGCTCCTCTGTCCCCAGCCTGGAGCACTGCAGGGGGTTGTTGTGACCCAAGGGCAGGACCAGGCACTTGGCCTTGCTGAACCTCACACGATTGGCCTCAGCCCATTGATGCAGCCTGTCCAGATCCCTCAGCAGAACNTGATGCAGCCTGTCCAGATCCCTCAGCAGAACCT
>VZRE01001508.1:0-20131 GCA_013396775.1 Cephalopterus ornatus
TGCATGAATCATCTTTATTTATCACAACTTACATTTTTACAGATCCTGGGAGAGTAAAATCTTGATCTAATAGTTAGAATGGTAAAAATGGCAATAATGAAAGTTTCTAGAATAGTTTTAACAGTTGTATTTTTGCAAGCTAAGTAAAGCACAAGTATGTGACAATTTAATGGAGATGCATTAAATCAAAAGCAATACAGAACGAATTTAATACTAAATGTGCATAGCTGTATTTTGTTTACATTTCTCTTGCAATTAGTTCCTAAATTGAGTCCTTAACTGTTTGGAGAAGAATTGATGTTACATTAATGTCTTTAAAGAATACTTTTCTGTCTCCTGCTTTTTGCACAGAGGACAGTGGCAGTTTTTTGTGATGAAAGCTGTTAAGTCTGTAGGTTTTTATATAAGTGATTATTAGTGTTCTAGTTAGAGTTGTTTTGACTGTACAGCAGTTAGACAATAGTATTGTAATTTGAAAAAGCAGTGAGTTCCTGTTACAGTTTGATCACTTTTTTTAGGAATAGAAACTGTCTTAGCATGATAAGGAGTCGTTTCCAGTTTGGAAATTTAAAACCTTAAATTATTTGAACCTTTAGTCTTTTTATATCTGTAGAGTTTATTTTAGGTTTTCAGTTTCATGAGCAAATTCTTTTAGTGCATGAATTTCTAACTGTCGCAATTAATACTGGTGTTGCAGTGTTAAGGCTAGAAAAAATTTAACTGTAAAAATATTTCTAAACCTGTTATGATCGGTTTTGCATAAGATGTTAAAACTTCTTAAGAGATTATCAGTATTTGTTAGGCATCATGCAACTTGAATACTGCTGCCTTTTTTTTTCCTTTAATTTCTTTGAGAAAGCTCTTAATTTGTAACAGGAAATTTAATGGAGTTATAGGAAATGTGCAAAGAATAGGACCTGTGTACAATACAGTTTAAGGAAGATTTTTGGGAAGGGCTGGATACATATGCTGAATTTTACGTGCTCCTTCTGAATACAAGAGCAACGTAGGAAAATCTGAAAAGCTTGGTGTGTTTTCAAACAGGCAAGACAGTGTGAAAGACTAGTTTCTTTAATCCCAGAATATCTAACATTTTGTTAATCAAATGGGAAAGTTGTGTGAATTTTCTCATCACCATGCTGCTTTACCTCATCTGTTTTTGACATGTCAGTGAAGGGATAAATGCAAGATTTGTGCTTATTGTCACATGGATATGAGACTTTAAAGAAAGATCTCAGGATATGGAGATCTGATCTAGGAGGGTGTGGAGAAAGGAGGTTGGTGTTATGGGGAAGATCAAAAGTTTGCTTATACAGGTAATCTGTAAAATGGGTACAATAACTGATAAGAACTTTAGTGAGATAAATTGATATGGTACAGATACACCTCATCAGGATCTACAGATCTTTTAGACCTTTCCACCATTTTTGTAAAACCTTCCACAATAGTTGTCTGAATCACATACTGCAAGCCAAGGCCATTATTCCTTGTCCTGTCACCAGCAGAGAGCGAGCGTGTGTGGTGTGTGTTTTGTTGTTGGTTGGGGTTTGGTTTTTTTTTTTCATCATGTTTTTTGTTTTGGTGATGGTATTGGGTTTTTTAATTTGATTATGATTTTTTGTTGTTGGGGCGTTGGGGGTTTTTTGAGTGGTTTGTTTTGGTTTTTTTAACACCTTCCTGATTGAAAGAATCTGGTAGGTTTTGAAGAGTATGTTATCTGCTTTTTGAATTTTTGAATGGGTCAGGTGATCTAGGAAGGGGACAGGTGATCACAGAATATACTGAGTTGCATGGGACCCATTAGGATCATCGAGACCAACTCCTGTCCTTGTACAGAACAACCCCAAAAATCACACAACATGCCCAAAAACATGGGCAAAATGCTTCTTGGAATTGTTCCAGTGCCCAAACCACCATCTGGGTGAAGAACCTTTTCTAATACCCAACCTAAACCTCCCCTGACACAAGTTCAGGCCATTCCCTCGGGTCCTGTTACCAGTCACCAGAGAGAAGAGATCAGTGCCTACCCCTCCTCTTCCCCTCACAAGGAAGTTGTGACTGCAGTGAGGTCTCCCCTCAGTCTCCTCTTCTCCAGGCTGAACAGACCAAGTGACCTCAGCTGCTTCTTATACAGCTTTGCCTTTAAGACCCTTCATCATGTTCATGACCCTCCTCTGGTCACTCTCTAATAGCTTTATATCCTTCTTACACTGTGGTGACCAAAATTGCTCCCTGCACTCGAGGTGAGGCCACACCAGCCCAGAACAGAGCAGGACGATCACCCTCTTCTACCTGCTGTCAATGCTGTGCTTGATGCACCCCAGGGCACGGTGATAAGCGGCCCTGTAACAGATAGACCTGTGCTGTCAGAGGGATGGTTTTGTGCTTTCAGCAGAAAACATAGCTTAAGAATATTTTTAGTGAAACAGACCAATACAGATAAAATTTGTATCTTTGTGGACTGTGGCTGTAAAGTTCTCTTTTTTTCTGTTTGTTGTTGTGTGGAGTTTTTTTACTCTTTCTTCCTTTCTTGAATTTTGTTTTTGTGGTAAGTTGCTTCATGAAAGACTGTACTTGTACGTTTATAGAAGTTAAAGAAGAGTTTTAGGTAAGGAAAGGAGAAGCCTTCAACACTGTCTCCTGCAGCATACTCCTGAAAAAGCTGGCAGCGCATGGCTTGGACAGGGGCACTCTCTGCTGGGTTAGGAATTGGCTGGAGGGCCGGGCCCAGAGAGTGCTGGTGAACGGTGCTGCATCCAGCTGGCGGCCGGTCACTAGCGGTGTCCCCCCAGGGATCAGTGTTGGGCCCAGTCCTGTTTAATATCTTTATCGATGATTTAGATGAGGGGATTGAGTCTACCATTAGTAAATTTGCAGATGACACCAAGCTGGGGGGTAGTGTCGATCAGTTGGAAGGCAGGAGGGCTCTGCAAAGGGACCTGGACAGACTGGAGAGTTGGGCTGATTCCAATGGGATGAGGTTCAACACGTGCAAGTGCCGGGTCCTGCACTTTGGCCACAACAACCCCCTGCAGTGCCACAGGCTGGGCACAGAGTGGCTGGAGAGCAGCCAGGCAGAAAAGGACCTGGGGGTTCTAATTGACAGGAAGCTCAACATGAGCCAGCAGTGTGCCCAGGTGGCCAAGAAGGCCAATGGCATCCTGGCCTGGATCAGGAACAGTGTGGCCAGCAGGACCAGGGAAGTGATCCTTCCCCTGTACTCAGCGCTGGTGAGGCCACACCTGGAGCACTGTGTCCAGTTCTGGGCCCCTCAGTTCAGGAAGGACATTGAGGTGCTGGAGCAGGTCCAGAGAAGAGCAACCAGGCTGGTGAAGGGACTTGAACACAAGTCCTATGAGGAGAGGCTGAGGGAGCTGGGGTTGTTTAGTCTGGAGAAGAGGAGGCTCAGGCCAGACCTCATCACTCTCTACAACTGCCTGAAAGGAGGTTGTAGCCAGGTGGGGGATGGTCTCTTTTCCCAGGCAACCAGCAGTAAGACAAGGGGGCATGGTCTTGAGCTCTGCAAGGGGAGGTTTAAGCTGGATGTTAGGAAGAAATTCTTTACAGAGAGGGTAATCAGACATTGGAATGGGCTGCCCAGAGAGGTGGTGGATTCACCGTCCCTGGAGGTATTTAAGAGGAGACTGGATGTGGCACTTAGTGCCATAGTCTAGTAACTTAACTGGTAGTAGTGGATCAAGGGTTGGACTTGATGATCTCAGAGGTCCCTTCCAACCCATATGATTCTATGATTCTATGAAAGGTTGCTGTCAAACATTTCATTTGTAAGATCTACTGAGTTTGAAACTGTGTTTCAAAACTCAGAAAGGAGGTGAAGCTGAAAGACAACATTTTCACGGTGGAAACAGGGACATGCTTAATAGCAGAGAAATGACATTAGTGTCATTTGAATGACACAATAACAAAAGATTTCTCGTTAGAGTAAGAGATGTGTTTATTAGTTGTGTGAGCTTAGTCTTCTCTTGTGTTTTACTGTTATTATTCTAGAGATGAATTTGACCCATCAGGATTTATCAATTTGTGTTTTTTCAAGAACCTCTTTAATGTGTGTACTGTGTATACTGTGGTGGGTATGCTACTGGTATGCAATGTGACTGTCCTTCCCAGTTTTTACTGTAAGGATGCTCAGCTGACAAGGAGGAATGGAACACAAAGACCGATTTCACTAACATCATACTAAGACTCTCTGGCACATCTGCCCATTCTGTGCTGACATTCTAGAAGTCATTTTCATCCTTTAACAAGCCCTATTCCAAAAATTAAATCTGCAACTTGGTATTTCTTCAAACTACATTTTCACTTTCAGTTTTGCCAAATCATTATGTTGAGAAGTTTCTATCAATTGAAGTTGTATAATAATTAGAAATAAACAATTCTGGTGGCATTTCTTCTTAGCCATGCTAGAAGAAACAAGGAAACCACATAGTTAATTTTTTACATTATATTGATAAGGGTATAGATGCTGTTCTCAGTATGCAGAAAGAAAAGATCTGCAGCATTAGACTTACTTTACATGAGAGATTAAATTATTATCTGGTATTATAGTTTATTTAAACCAGATAGAATGATTGTGCATTTGTAAAGTACTTCTTGAGCTCTGTGCCTCGATACAGGCAGAGTATTAAGAGTGGCCTCTTAGTCTCATTCAAGTCTTGGCATAGCTCTTAAAGCAGCAGCATTATACTGTAGCCCTGTGTTAGGCTAGATGGCTTACAGCCCCTAGGAATATTTGTGCTGAGGTGAGTCCTCACTTTGAATTGCAGTGGGACTGCTTTGAGGAAGAAATGCTGCCATGTCCAACCTCATCGGTGTGCAGCAGTTCCTGTGCTCTACCTCACATCAAGACTGACAAATTGAGTAGAGCTGCAAAGCGGTTTTCAGTGTCTTAATTTAAAATACCAAGTTCAACAAACCTTCAAGTATCAGATTAACGCTTCTCTTTTTCTGATATTTGTCGTAACAAAAAAAAAATTGTAGTACTAACTGTGATTATGCAGTGGAACATGTATTGATAGCCCTGCATCCTTTTAAAAGGTATTGTTTAGTAATTAGGAATAAAAGCAGAAAGAACTCCAATTTTTTTTGCTTTGTTTTTTAGATGGTGGTAAAAACCTTCATGGATATGGACCAGGACTCAGAAGATGAGAAGCAGCAGTATCTCCCACTAGCCTTGCACCTTGCATCTGAATTCTTCCTCAGGAATCCCAATAAAGATGTGCGCCTCCTTGTAGCATGTTGCTTGGCTGATATCTTTCGTATCTATGCTCCTGAAGCTCCATATACTTCCCATGACAAACTTAAGGTAAAACTGCTTTATAAAATAAAGGCTTTCTTCCTACCCCATTCTCTCACTGAGAAAAATAAAAACCACATCCCCCTCTTCCCCCAAAAATTCAACCAACCAACCAACTAATCCCCCTCAGAAAAACCCAAACAGCAAAAAACCTCCAGAAAAATAAACCAAAAAAATTGGTTTTACTCCCATTTATACTGATAGCAATTTTATTAAAGACATGTTGCTTTAATCCTGTGAGTCAGTGTAATAATTAAGGGCCTGACATGTAAAGGAACACTGGATGACATGACCAGTGTCTGTGTTGGTGATAGCTTTCTGTCAGTGCCTAAAAAAGACAATTTAATGTTCTCATTAGTTTGAAAATATGGGTAGATGTCACTACTAAATGGTTGTATTATTCTCTGCTGAATCAAGCTTGTAAACACTATGTTGTTTTTTTGACAGGACATATTCTTGTTTATTACAAGACAATTAAAAGGCTTGGAGGACACGAAGAGCCCTCAATTTAACAGATACTTTTACTTGTTAGAGGTAACACAATAGTTGTAACTTGGTATTTGCTCTGCAAGCCTAAGAAGTGTAATCAGTATTTTTTCCAGTAATTTTTCCAGATGTACCAGTATGCCTGGGAAATTTATTCTGTAAATCACACCAGTCTCATTAAAGTTCAATGAATTGCCTCTCTTAGTAGTTATAATTCTGTTTGCATTTAGAAAGTTCATTAGCCTGTAGCTGAGAACATGTTGAAATGATTGGTATTTATTAACATTTAGCCTTTATCTTACAAATTTATACACTATTTTTCATATCAAGAGAGAAAATTTCAAAGGCTGATTAAAATGCAGATGTGCTTATGTTGATGATGGGAGAAGGGATATAAGATTTTTGCTTTAAAACCAGTGCAAAACGGTACTCTTGACAAGAATGGGGGGAAGGTTCAGTGTGCGTTTAGAAATAATATCTTGTTTGTAAGTCTTTTATTGATACATGAAATTGTATGTCATATCTTGAAGAAAGAAGTTTAGAAATAAGGACTTAATATATTGACAATTCCTGTCAATCGGGTTTTATACATGAGAAATCCGATTATATCTAGTTTTTCTGGATATATCTGGCAAAGCTCCTTTGTATTAGGAGTTATTTATATGCAAAGCAAATATCCAGTCTCTTTCCCCAAAGGGGGAATATTGTATATTATTTTTCCTTAAATAGAAAAAAACTCTTAACTAACATGTTTATATTTATGTGACTTAATATGAAGTTGTAATAACCTGAATATCCTATTTTTTGTTTTAGAATTTAGCTTGGGTTAAATCTTACAACATCTGCTTTGAGTTGGAAGATTGCAATGAAATTTTTATTCAGCTTTTTAGGACTCTTTTTTCAGTTATCAAGTAAGTTGAATTACTTCCATTATTTTAAACTGTCAAAATATCATCAGTTTTACGGGTAGACTGAATCCTGTCATAGTCTACAGATAAAAATGTCTGAACAGAACAAGTCTCTGTTTCCCCAAACGAAGAGATACAAGGAAAGTAAATGTGTGTGAATTACTGACAGTATGGAGAGGTGTACATCCGAAAGTAGTAGATGTGTTTTAAAATTTGTTATCCGTGTTACAACAGTATACTTCATTCTGATTCATTTATCTACATTTTTATTTTCATGGTTGTGATTGTCTTTTTTGTTTTGATTCACTTAAAGCAGAGCTGGGTTGTTGTAGGTTTTTGAACCTTCCTATAAGAGAAGAAAGGCCTGCGAAATAGTTTTGAGTTTTGAGATGTGGAGAGTGTAAGGGAAGGCAAGTTGGACAGTGTTAGACATAGTTTCTTGACCGTACTGTTAATATTTGTCAGGCTCTGAAAATTTAATATTGATAATATTCTTTATGATCTTAGTAATAGCCACAACCAGAAGGTACAAATGCATATGCTGGATTTGATGAGTTCTATCATCATGGAAGGCGATGGAGTAACTCAGGAGCTGCTGGATTCGATTTTGATTAACCTCATTCCTGCACACAAGGTCTGCAAAGTAAAATATTTTAGTAGTATACCATTATAACAACATTAATTTTTATTGCCTTTTGCATGTTGTTTATCTCTTCTCATGCTTAAACTATCACAACTGTTTTATTTTCCCCCAGTCTCGTAAGAGTGGATTGAAAATTTCCTTTGGGAATTATTTGGTGCTGTTCATTAACTGTGTCTAGATTATTCGATATCAAGAGATTGTGCCTACTTACTACCTCAGGATCTCTGTACTGAAATAGTGTTTTCAAGTAAATGTGATAAAAACATTTTATCTTAAGGATCGTGGGTTATCAGTTGTTTTGCTTTTGGGATTTGTTGTGAGGTTTATGACTGAAAAGATGTGAAGTATTTTTTAATTAAAAAAAAAGACTTCCCTAGGGCTTCTGTGGTGTCTTGCTGCTCCCCTCAGCTTGCCAATCAGGCTTCCCTCCTCCTCCCTAGCTGTGCTTCCCACCTCTTCCGTGGGCTTTACCCGCTTAACTCACTTATAAGGGACCAAGAGACACACACACACACACACACACACACACCTCCTTCCTAGAGGAATTTTATATGAGCTCCTCCTCAGAGAGTAGGTCACTGGATCTGCAATTGCGCTTTTGAAGTGCCTTTATTGTAATGCCAAAATAAATTGGAAAGGGGAATGAACACAGCTCCATTAGCTGTGAAATAAGGGAAAATGAGTGCAGGCTGGTGTTGCCTTGCATTGACCAAGAAAATTCCCTTGCTAAAACATTAGTTCTTACTGAAAATTGTATGGAGTACAGGGAGTTTCAGTTATTAGTTAGAGTAAATGAACTGTGCTCTGATTACCAAGTGTATGTTTCTGTTTGTTCATTTATTAATTTAAAATAATGACAAAATTAAGGCAGCTCCATCCATGACTACATAATTAAACTAGCAGATAAAAGTTAAGTTAGCAGGAATTACTCATTTGGTTACTTAAAGAGGGAGAATTCACGGTAATGCATTGCACAGGAGCATCTAAGCTGTGGCCATTGTCATTTACCTGTGAAATTCTGTTGTCTGAGATGAGTTTGCATTCTTTCTGTCAGGATCATTAGACAAAAATAGCATTCTGTCAAGTCATTTTTATTGACAACAATGAGATAATGTCTTATTAAAACTGCTAACAGAGAGGCCTCTCATAACAATTGAGTCCTTTTGAAAATACACTGCACTTTGTAAATTGTTTCTAATCAATTATAGGCAGTAGATATCAGCAATGGAATAGAGAAGTGGTGCTGTGTGTGTCAGGTGCTGGGTGATGCTCTTGGCAGTGGTGGGCATTGCTCTGACAGTGCAAAGACCTGGTAAACCTTGTACAGTGTAACTGTGTCTTACAACTACTTGGTTTAGACAGAGTAAAAGTAAATATGATCCTTCAGCATTAACATTGTTAGCTTAATTGTATAGTTTTGCCTAATGAAGGAAATGCTCAAGCAAGGCTCTGATGAAGAGGGAGGTAAACTTGGTGTAAATATTGGGGTGTACTGCACATTTAGAGGACTGGTGCCAGTCCTTACCAGCTCTTGGTCGTGACTAAGCAAATAATATCCTGTAGTCAGTGCTCAGTGTCGTACTTTGGTCAGTATTTTGGTCTGTTTTAATTAGTTTGTTTCCTGTAACAACAGAGCTTAAACTACTGTCTTACCATGGTAGTGTAAAAAAAAACACAAAGTTTTTTTGTCTGACCTTCCTAGCAGAGTTTGACTGTGGTAATTATGTTCTCCTTTCATGAACAGATCTCCTAGGAAATTCTGTGATTATATTGTTTGTCCTTAGGTATGTAAATCAGAAACCCTATTGTTTGAAAAATCTATTTTCTTGTAGAATACATACAGTAGCAATACTTTTAGGTCTGTGCAAAGCAGTCAAATACCAGTCGTTCTCTGCTATGACATAATAAAACTAGCAGTGTGGCAAGAAATAATGGAAGTTTGTCTTGATAAAGAAGCTGAAATAATGTGTTTTGGATAATGTAGTCTGTTCTTTCTTTTTTTTTTTTTTTCCTTTTAATTAGACATGAAGTAGCATCTGCCTCAACATCTAAATTATTATCAGTAAAGTGATGCTGGTGTACACTGTTCTCTGTGTGTGCTCATGTGATTCTCTAGTAAATCCAGGCTTTCAACAGCAGTATCATAAGTCACATTGTGCTCAGATTACCTATGGCATCAGACTGTAGTCCTTTTTATTAACTTTAAAAGCAGTACTATTTAGTGAATATTTTTCTTCACATTCTTACTATCAAAGTTATTCCTTAAAAACATATTTATGTCTTCCTATATTTTGTGTGTTTGAAGTCAGTATCTTTTTCTGCATTCTCTACAACAGGGCTAGTTCAGACCTTCAGAGTTTCTTTTCTCTAACAGATGCATTATGTGTTTATTATTTATTAATAGTTGTTTATTTTATCAGTAGATATGTTACTTTTCTAGGCTATTTTGATGTTTGGTTCTTTGGTATTGTGAGGGGGGTTTTGTGTGTATGGATTTGGGTTGTTGGTTTTGTTTGTGTAGAAATCTTTGAAGCTTTGTTGAAAATCCAAAGAAAATATGTTTTCTGTATGAGATTGGCAGTCCTTTGGTTTAATTTAGTTTCGGCATACCTGCTAAAAAGATACTCATCATGGTTTGGTTTGGAAAGAAAGTGTTGGGATTTTTATTTGTTTATTTATTTAAAATTTGAGAAGAGTTGATACATATCTGTCTGTCTTCTATAATGAGACATCAGTTTAGTGCTTTGGTGACTGAGGACATATTTGTTTGAGCCTTTGGCCATTTGTTTCTCTTTACTATCAGTTGATGAACTGTCTCACAGTTTGTCATCTCATTAGTTAAAAGTGCATGAGGGAGTCGTTCTCAGCGTAGACTTGCCAAATGCCGTCTTCCCAAGAATCAGTCATCCTTACGCTTTTCCTGCATTTTGTCTTCAATGATTTGTAATTTTCAGGGCAATCACCTAATCCACCTTTCTTTTTTTTGCCCCCTCCAAGCATCATTAATCCCTAAATGATGTGAGATACTGTGTATTGGATTTGTGCAGACTTGGACAGTCAGATTTTTTAGATGTGCAGTTACATTCCTTATCTTGCTCAGGAGTAATAAAAACAATGTTCAGATTCAACATGTTGCAAAATGTTTACTTGGAAAGTTTGCAGCTAACTCTGCCCGAGTGTAAGTGCTTTCTGTGGGCTCACTGTAGGCTGTCCCAGAGCATATGGTACAGGCCATGGAGAAATCAGGGCACAGTTTTACCCTCTAGACAAGGCTGAACTTTGCTGCAGGGTGTACCTCTTATGGATATGTGAGAGAGAAACAAAACTACATTTAAATATTAAATTCATTTTTCAGTGGCAAAATACGGTGCGTGTTCATTTTCAAACTATGGTAATGTTTCTTCAAAATTTTTAATGTTATTGCATGTGAAAACTTTTTATAGATGTGAATGCAATGCTAAAGGTGACAGCTGATAAAGTCTTAATGTGCAGGAAGTGATGGTTTTGTGTTAGATTTCTTGTGAAAAACTAGTTTTAAGATTTCTCTATGTCTGTAATTGTAGAATTAATGTAACTTAATTTGAATAGCTTTGAAAACAAATAGATTGGTGGTGAAACATATCTTTCTAAAGTCATAGCTTTTTAAGGTTGGGAGGGAAAAGTAAAGTCATCTGAAATAGTTTGTCTCTATAAAATGTTACTATGTTTTCTTTATTTCAGAACCTTAATAAACAAGCATTTGATCTTGCAAAAGTCCTGTTGAAAAGGACCGTCCAGACCATTGAACCTTGTATTGCCAATGTATGTAAATTAGTTAATCCACGTTACCTACAAGTAGCAAGTGTTCTTGTTACTGTCTTGATTTATTGCAAATTCGGTGGGATTTTTTTCCTTGTTAATACTGTTTATAAAAGCCACATTTTGTAATGCAGCTACAAGAATACCATTTTCCAAATAGGGTATTGTGAACATGGTTGTTAAGTATGTGGAATGTATAAAATAAATGAAGAGGAAATTAATTTTTGCCCATCTCAGTCTAAAATTAAGCTTAAATCTAGGCTGTGAAAATAGGTGACCACCAAAACTCCTGTTACAACAAAAGGAATTGCTACTACTTTGTATGTCCAGTAACCAGACAGCCTAATTTCATACCAAGCTTTAGGATGAAGCATTTCAAACTGCCAACTCTTTGATAGTTTTTTATTTTTTTACCTCCTAAACTTGCTGTAGTCATAAAGGCTGAAAGAATTATGGTTTTTACTTCTACTGTAATTCCTCTTGTTGAATGTCAGTGTTGTGTGTTCTGCCTATTAGTACAGCTATTGCAGTCTTTGGGGAATGTGGTCTGATCCATTCTGTTGCCTTTCCTTGGTGCCTAAGCCAATAGAATTCGTAAAAGTCAGAGTAGTTTAAAAAGGAAATTAGGCAAATTCATAAAAGATTAATCAGTAAGTATTTAAAAGTGAAACAAGGAGTCTCACTAGCAAGTACCACTTTCCAATTCCCCTCGTTCTTTAAGTTTTGTAGTTAGTCATAGCTGGAAACAGGATAGTACAAAGAGTAATGTTTGAGTTGATTTAATAATATTCTTCTTACTTTCTTTTTCAAATGTGTAATAGCTTTGTAGCATTTGCACTGCTCAAATAATATTAACCCACGGAATGTAATAGGAAGTATATAAAGTATATTAAAATTTAACAAATCCAAAAGAAATAATTCATATTTTAGGCTACTTTTGGTTTCTTTCTGTTAGATCTCTAACTACCTTGATACATTACCATCAAATATCACAAGACATAACATAAAACCATCTGACATTCTTTGAAAAGGATTTGAGGTGGAGAAGCTTCATTTTCGGTATTCATGATCTTCAGTTGGATTAGTTTTAAATTTCAAGAAAATTAAAAATAAGATACTAATGTTTTTTTCCCTCAATGTCTACTGAATGAATATGCATTTTAAATTGACAGTTCTTTTATTATCTATTTATTTTGCTTGGGAGATGGTTGTTGATATTTTAAATTATCAAATTATCGTGAATTAGACTGTCTTGACTGAAGTATTAGAACTGGACTGGGAAGGATGTTTGTAATTTACTTGAGCCAGAATTGTAACGGTGAAATGCTTTGATTTAATGAAGACACTGTGCATTGAGTACCTTCCATTATTATAAAGGTATTAATGATACTATGTTCAAATAACTTTTTAAAATTACTTTTTGCTTTAATGAGGGACAACCTACCAAATAATAATGTCTGTACTCTAGTTTTTTAACCAGGTTCTGGTACTGGGAAAGTCTTCAGTAAGTGACTTATCAGAACATGTGTTTGACTTGATACAAGAGCTTTTTGCCATAGATCCTCACTTACTGCTGTCTGTCATGCCACAGCTTGAATTCAAGCTGAAGGTAGGTTACAATGTAGCTTTGGACAAGCGGTAAAATTTGTGCAGATTAAGAGTGCAGAGCTGTAAATTTAATGTGTTCTACTGGAGGGATAAAAAGTTTATATTTATTGCTTTATTTTAAAGATAAATGTAATATTAAAGAAAGGATACTGACAGTATCTGTATATTTATACGTATGTATATAAATATGTGCTCTTTTTCGCTTGCAAACGTATTATGCACACAAAGTATGTGATCACTATAATGATAATATAGTCTAATGCAAAACTTCATCTTTTGAATTCACCTGAAATCTATGAAGTAATTAGACTGTAGTTGGCTTATCTCATGCAATGCCGATCTGTCAGCTTCAGCATGGATTTGCAGAATTTTCTTTTATGAAATCATGTTTTAATAATAGAGGAAGTATTTCCTGATATTTTCTGATATTTGTCATAATCGACTAGTAAGTCAGCTGACTTTTTTTGAATCCTTGAAAATAGTTAATTTATCGTGATGTGGAAATTTGTGCAGCTTTGAATTAGAAAACTGTTTGTCTTTTGCGCGATTGTAAGCAGATGAGAGAAATAACTTTATGTGTGTGCATGTACATGTAGGCTGTGGTAGCAACAAACAAAAGTAACCAAGAAATAGGTATTTGGTGAAATGACATCTCTTTTAATAGTGCAGATCTGTTTATAACATCTTAATTGGTGTCTTTTCCACACACACGGGAACATTCTTAGAGAATGTTTTAACAACAAAAATATCATGAATTGTTGAAATTGTCAAAGATATGTTATTCAGACTACTATGTATAGGTTTTTATTCCCAAAAGGGAAGGAATTTTCAAAGTACAGGCATCTATTCAGTGTCTGTAATATTTTAACTTAATAGGTATTTGTATATTTTCACTCATATTAATCTAATATTCTAATTAGAGAGATTGGGGATTATCATAAATTATTTCAAACTCAGTTTTTAATCTTAACTGTTACAAAAACAGAAAGAAAAGGAAGCCAGAAATTGTTATTAAAATATTCTGGATAATGATTTACAGCTCCTTTTTCATGTTTTGATTTTTAGAGCAATGATGGAGAAGAGCGTTTGGCTGTTGTTCGACTTTTGGCTAAACTGTTTGGCTCCAAAGATTCTGATCTGGCCACGCAAAATCGACCTCTTTGGCAGTGCTTTCTTGGGCGGTAAGAGAAAGGGGATAGAATTCTAAATTTCTATTCTTTTTGTTCTGAATTTTCTTACAGTATTGCATTTGTCATTGGGTTTTTTTAGAGGATACAACTCTTTGTTTATATTTGAATAAGGTACTTTGTTAAATCTTGAAAACAGAGAATTGCACAGTGACATTTTGAAATGAAGAAGCCTGAAGAACTGCTGCTATTTTGGTGTCAGCTACAGGCATATAGGTTAGATAGACAGTACATTACAACACAGCAGAAATTACACAAGAGCTATGCCAGCATTGTCTGAAATTCCATACTGTTCAGCTGTATCTGCAACTGCTTCTGTTTTGTTTGGCATTTACCTTTCTGAGTGAAGAGATACTTCCTTTTCAGTAAGTATAGAAGTTTATAGTTTTTAAAAAAGTGAATGCTTTCAAGTGGTACATATTATATGACAGTTTACATTTTTGTAATTTTGCCTGTGTGTGTACATATGCACACACACTTTTGACAGCGTATGGAGAATTGTGCTCAAAAGTCAGTGGACAAAATCTGTTGGTTCAACATTGCCTCCACATACAGCATGTTCATGCTTTAATTTTAGTCCTGACTTAATTTCACAAGAAATAACAAAAATTTGTATGAGGAACATCATGGCGATAAATCCAAAACATTTATATTCTATTATTTTGCCACGTAGAAGTATTCTAATAGTTAACATACTATCAACACGTATTACTACATAGAGAATAATCGTGATTTGCAAGGCTAATTAAAAATTAACATTCATCATCTTCTATCCCTCTAGGTTCAATGATATCCATGTCCCTGTGAGATTAGAGAGTGTGAAATTCGCCAGTCATTGTTTAATGAACCATCCAGACTTAGCAAAAGACCTCACTGGTGAGATGCTCATACAGGGGTTTAGAATAATTTATGAAATGAGCAAGGAAGTATATAATTATTTTTGTACATAAAAGTGTGATTCTAAAATGTATCAAGTCTGGTGCTTCATGCTGGATGGAAGAGCTAAGTACTGAGTAATTGATTTCTGCTGAAGACAAGTGCTAGTTATAGTAAGAGAAGAGCGTGTGACTTTGTGTGGATTTTGTCAGTGTGTGTGTCTAACAAACTACCCATTGCAGGATGAATTTTAAAGTAATTTGAAGTTCGAAAGAAACTTTTGGCAAGTCAAAGCAAATATTGGTGCAACATCTTGACTTTTTTTCGAGAACAGTCACTTAGTTCCCCAGTACTCTCCCACTGAGTTCAGAAAATGCTGTTTTGCTGATCTAAACTATGAAGTGTCTTCCTTCACTGCAGCATCATTTTAACTATGAGCAGTTTTTCAGACTTCACTGAAAAACTGTTCTTTTTTTGATGCAAGCTATCCTACAGCAATTGTCAGTATTTTTCATTTATTATTTATCTTTTTAGCTCTTTGGGAACGAGAGTTTCTGCTTGTCTTATTTCTTCTCATTCCTTCACCCCCCTTTGTTTTCAATATATTCTAATCAGCTTTTTTTTTCACTTTTCATTTGCTTATTGCAAATAAGGTTGTCATAAAAGCTATTCACTTTTACATTCTTCTGATATTTACAGTTATCTAATTGTTTTATATTTAATATGGAAAACATTGGAACAGACATTTCCTGTGGGTAGCTATAAGTTTAATAGATTGCATGGTTGTGGTATATGACTGACATTTAATTGTTTTAACAATATTGATAAATCAGAATATGTCATACCTATGTAAATAAGCCAAGCTTTTTATTATTTCTGATCATAACAGAATATTTGAAGGTTAGATCACATGACCCAGAAGAAGCCATTCGACATGATGTTATTGTTACAATTATTACTGCAGGCAAGAGAGATCTTTCTTTAGTCAATGACCAGCTCCTTGGCTTTGTAAGGGAAAGAACGCTAGACAAACGGGTAAGTGTTAATATTGTATTTTCAGGAATTATCTGCTTCTAGTATACCTTGGTAAAAGTAAAACCAAAAAACCAAAGCCACAGAATCAGAGAATCTTAAGAGTTGACTATTAACAAGAATGCTGCAGGGGAAAAATAATTTTGTTACAAGAAGATCTTAATGTAGATTCCATAATACGGTGGCGTCAATCGAGTGTTATCAAGCAAATAGGGTCATTGACTTGTGAGAAAGACAATCATATTGTTAGAATAAGAATTGTCACGCATGTTTAGGCCAGAGGTCCCTATAACTCATTATAATTCTCATAGTGGTCAATTTTGGCTTCCAGCAATTTGTGATTTAATGATTTCTTAAATCTGCTTAATAATGTACATCATAGCTTTCAATGGAACTTTATTCCATGCATTTGTCAAGTTCTTTCTTGAACTTACTTCTACTTCATAATCATACGTGGTACACATCAGCAAATTCAAGTTTAATGCACATTTTGAAAAAATAACTTCACTTGTTTGCTTTTAAACTTGCCTGATAATTTCATTGGATATCTCATAGTTCTTGCATTATGTAAAATAATGAATATTCTTTGACCCACTTATGATTAATAAATATGTATAGCATATCTTTTCCAGTTATTTGCTCTCCAGTTTAAAGAATCACCTTATTAACTTGCACACAAATTATTACTGCATTCTTGGGACCATTTTTGTCTGGATGTTCTATATCCTGTTGTAACTAAGGGGACCAGACTTGGCAGTGGCATTCACGGTGTGCACCATGTTGTGTACATACTTTGTGATAACTCTTTTTCCTTATTGTGAAGGAAATAAGACAGTATTCCTTATTATCTCTTATGCCATTCCTGAGCACTGAGCTGACAATTTTGACTACAGTGTCTTTCCTGAATAATTTTAGATGATATATTGCCTAATACTGTACATGCCGAGTTAATGCTGGTGGGAAAACCTGGCCTTAATCTGAAGTTCTTCCATTTCACATTGCAACAATTCCGTAGTGTGACATATTTTCTTCATTAAAATGTTAGATCTGACTACCTCAGTAAATTTTATACCCTCTGTTCAGTTCATTTTCTAATTTTTCGTATGTTCAGTGTCAGAGATTTCTTTCTGACTGTCTATGGGTTCCCTTTGTTCCCTTCATTGTGAAAATCAGTCATTTATTTCCACCCATTGTCCCCTATGTTTTAGTTAAAAATTAATTCACAACAGGATTTTTATTCTAAGATTGTGTGGTGTGAGACTTTATTGGAAGTTTTTTTGGGATCCTAATGCATTCTACTGATGTACTTCTGGGTCTGCTAAAAGGTTTTCTTTCTTAGACAAAACTTCCCATTCTGTGAAGTGCAGTGACTCATTTCCATAACTTAGTTTTCAGTCGTGTCACCTCTTTGCTGCTGTTACTGTTCTGTTTCAACCTGTTTGCCCATTCAAAATAAGATGCTCTGATGAGTGGCACGTTGTTCCTCTTGGAACCCTTGGGATTCTTTCACATTTACTGTCTTCGATCTGTTCATTGATAGATTGCAATAAGAGAATAATTAGTATTTGCTATATCTTTTCTAAATTCCTATACAAGTCATGGATGGGATACCACCTGGTCTTAATTATTTTGTTACTGCTAATTTTATTAATTTTTTTTAAATGTCTCCTAGTGACAGTTTAAGAAACCTCTTCAGACCTCTCTCCCGGAATAAATCTTGTTTGTCTTTCAGTCCTTCAAAAGGGGTCTTGAAAGTCTTCCTGCTTCTGGAGGCTTTGGTGAAGATGTTTAGTCAGTATGCTTTTAATAATTTGATTTGAAACTTTTGCCCATGCTTCATCAAGGATTTACTTTCAACTTGACGGAGTTTATGCTCTTTCCTGTTTCCTTTTTCAGGTGTGGCTGTGTGGTCTTTGGAGGGTGATGTTTAATAGCAGACTTCTCTGGGCTGTGTTAGCCACATTGATTCTTTTTTTTTTTTTTTTTCCCTCGTTGTTCCTTTGTGATGGGGGCATCCTTTCTATAGCCAATGTCATTCTAGCTAGTTACTTTAATTCTTTTAAAATAATTTTATCTTTTTGTTTGTTCCCTCTTTTAAATGAGAATGTTACTATAACGGATTTTGAGAAAGGAGCGTTGTCTTTGCACAGACAAATACTGATTTTGAGTATGTTCACTATTATAAGGCAACTCTTCAGTTAGGTGTACCTGCAGCTTTGACCTTGCATATTTCTCAGGAGTGATTAAGATCACCTTCCTTCTTTTTCAGCCACTAAACAAACATGTCCAAAAAGTCATTTATGAGAAACAAAAGCTTTTAGTGTAACCACCACTTCCCACTGGGACTTCCCTCTAGTGAGGATGGGATAATTGTTACTATGTCTTCTACATAGTGTCTCTGTTCTCCTTTATGATGTTGCCATCAGTCAGAGGCTGTCAGTTGCACAGCTATAATACTAATTTCCACGGAGCTAGGTCTTTTTGCTTCACATAGCTTTAAATTCGGTGTGGTGGTACTTAATGTTCCTAATATGTTTGGTTAAGTCATTTCACATGGTCATAGGTTTGATGATACACTGCATTTCCAGGTTAGGTGCTTTTTCAGGCAGTCTTCAGTGAAGAATAACTTCATCTTACACGATGTTTCTCTTATAAAAATCTCTGGAGAGAGCTTTAATGAAAATATAACCTGGGGAGAGATTAAAATTGGGCACTAGCTAGAAACGACTACAGAAAATACTTAGCATTTGAAATAGACCTTAACGATATAGCATGTCTTTGTAAATATTGACCTTTCCTTATTTAACCCCTTGTTAAGCACTCTGCTTTCATTCTAGGCTTAAATTGCTAGAATCATTTCTTGAAATCCTTTTTTGTTGTCTTTTGACAATAGTTTTGCTGTCCTTCCTGTGTCATACAGGGGATTTGATGAAGCTATTTGAATGCAGAAAAATATTTATACTTTTCTAAAAATGTTTCTCCTTCAGACCTTTATTTTTTTTAAATATGCTTTAGATTGCAACAGATTCCTGCAGAGAAGTTATATCTGTTTATAGCTAAAGTTGGGTTTTTTGGTGAAAATGAAGTATTATACGGTATACTGGCGAAGTCAGTATTGTCTTGACCTGTTACTTGTTTTAACACCTAAATATGTCAGCTGTGTCCTGGGGGGCATCAGGCAAAGCGTCGCCAGCCAATCGAGGGAGGGGATTGTCCCGCTCTGCTCTGACCTGGGACAGCCTCACCTTGAATATCTGTGTGCAGTTTTGGGCACCACCAGATAAGAAGGGTATTCAGCTATTAGAGAGTGTCTAAAGGAGAGCAACAAAGATGGCGAAGGGCCTTGAGGGGAAGCCGTGTGAGGAGTGGCAGAGGTCACTTGGTCTGTTCAGCCTGGAGGAGAATGAGGGGAGACCTCATTGCATCTACAACTTCCTTGTGAGGGGAAGAGGAGGGGCAGGCACTGAGCTCTGTGGTGACCAGTGACAGGACCCAACGGAGTGGGCTGAGGTTGTGTCAGGGGAGGTTTAGGTTGGATATTAGAAAAAGTTTTTTCACCCAGATGGTGGTTTGGGCACTGGAACAGGCTCCCCAGGGAAGTGGTCACAGCACCAAGCCTGACAGAGTTCAAGGAGTGTTTGGGCAATACTCTCAGGCACATGGTGTGACTTGGGGATGATCCTGTGCAGGGCTAAGGGTTGGACTCCATGATCCTTGTGGGTCCCTTCCAGCTCAGCATATTCTATGGTTCTGTGAAAATACAAGTTTGTTTTTTCCATCTTCTTGACACAGTTAGCAGTGTCTAAGGCTCTTATGGTGACATAAGCCATATTTTCTTCATTACCCTTCATGAAAAGGAAGCCACTCAGTAAAACTGTGAAGAAATTAAATGTACAGTATCTCAGTGTTACTGAGACAGGTCCTTATTAAAATAAGATGGAGGAAGTTACACAAAATGGTACCTAGTGTGTTCTGGAAGAAATGATCTCTTTTGGTTTGAATTTCATGCATTTCTTTTAAATGGTGTGGGAAAACAAGTTTCTTTTGAGGCTTTTTTTTGTAAATCATTCAGTGTGAGGCACTATTCTGTCTAAATTAATCCTCAGTCTGTTTTGGTATGATTCCTTCCACAAGTCAGCATCAGAGAGCTTATGGGTCCTGTCTGGGATATTTCCTATTTATTTGAGGGGATAAAGTAGTGACCACCAAAAGCAACGATGAGAACCCATGAACTCCTCCAGTGGTTGTTGTACTCCTTTCCCCGCGTGCCAGCCACCCC
>VZRE01001509.1:0-15881 GCA_013396775.1 Cephalopterus ornatus
TGTTTGCCTAGAAATTTCAAAGAAGAAAGTTTAGTTTAGAAGTATAAGGGCTAGTAGTTATTCAAAGGTATAAATGAGCATTATTATAGCACAGAAAATGATTCTAAAATCACTAGTGATGACTGTGCTTTGACCTTTCCCTCCTGTCCCTCTGATGGCACCATTTTTGTCTAAGGGAGTATTCTTTTCACTGAAGTCTGGCCTAGGGGCTAAAAAATTCCTCCCAAGACTGTTGTTGTTTTCATAGAATGGTTTGGGTTGGAAGGAACCTTAAAGCTCATCTCAATCCAACCTCTGCCATGGGCAGGGACACCTTCCACTAGCCCAGGTTGCTCCAAGTCTCGTCCAACCTGGCCTTGGACACTTCCAGGGATGGGGCAGCCACAGCTTCTCTGGGCAACCTGTGCCAGGGCCTCCCCAGCTCAGAATAAGAAAAACCTTCAGAGATCCATTCCCCAAAGTCAAAGGTCTCTCTTCATCCAGCGTTAGAGCCTGGAAGCAGCTGATGTGAACATACGGCTCTGTAGGCAAGTGCTCATATCCTAGCTGCAGAGTCTGTGGACTTCTATTTTTTCAATGCTCCTGGCCCTTCCCAGTGATACATCCCTGTCCATTTTCACCCCTGGCCCTAAGGATCTGTTAACTAGGTCTGGATCACACGACAAATGTGCCTTGTGGGTGAGGAAATTTTCATCTTTGTAGGTAAAGGTCATGTGTGTGTCAGACTAGGGGCCCACATGCCTGGAAGCTGTTCATTGTGAGCATCTCCTCACCTCTTACGTGCAACTCCTGTTGTCTTGTGGGGCCTTGTTTGTTTGAAATTTCTGATTCATACCCTTTCTCCTTTTAATATAGCCCTAAGAAACTCGAGTCACAAAAGATGTTCTTCTGGTCCATACCAGTCAGCAGCAGGCCTGTAACCCCCAAAGCTATAACTGAAGTTACAGACATTTATTGCAGTGAATAAGACAAAGTACATGGGCTCCTAGATGAATTGAAAAGTACTTGAGAAGGATCCCATTACTATATTATCAAAAATTGTTAACCAAGAAATAAGACACAACAAGGCAAGCCCTTTACTAGTGAAATTCTGGGTTGCTCAGAACGGCTCCTCGAAGATCTGTCCCGCCTTCTCTGCCATGTGTAAGCAAGAGATTTTTGCTTCCCCTTCCTTCCTACTTTGCTTTATGAAACCTTTTGCTTGCCTCCTGCAGGACAAGTTGCAGCTTTTTTGCCTTTAGCAAAAAGGAAGGAAAAAGTCAGATGTTCACGTGTTTGTGATTCTCATCCAGAGCCGGCTGGTTGCCTGCCCTTCTCCTGCTGCCTCCTACTTCCCAACACCAGGAGCTAGGCACCTTTGGAAAACAGATGAAATTGCAGCACTGGAAGTTCCCAGGAGTCCAAGGCAGATGCAAACAGGAGATATCACAGAGCAATTACAGCTTCCCTGGGGCACTGTGGCCTTTCAGCTGGTGCTGCCGGGGGGGCACAGACCCCCAGAGTGAGCCCAAGCACAGACAGTGTCTGTGTGTGCTTTGGAATCTTGGGACAGGGCTCACCTGCAGAAGAGTTATTCCTCCTTCTGTGTACCTTGGTGATCCGAGACGTTCAACTCTAAGATGTGCAAAAGAGAGACCTTAAAAAGCCTGATGTAAAAGGTCTGATGTAAAGTGGCAGTTAAAGTTTTTGATAGTTTTAAGTCCAGGATCCCTTACATCCTCAGGGAGTTCAGCATCAGATTCAGTGCCAAAACTTTGGAGAATACTTGGTCCAACGTGTTCAATAATTAAGGTTTTTTCAAAGGATTCCAAGTGAGTCAGATGATTTAGGGGTGAGAGCATTTAACACACTATTCCCTACTAAGTACATGGAAGAAAGTATGACATTTTTTACTATCACAAACATTAATTGCTTTTTCTCAGTATTTCTACATCTTACTACATCAGCTGCAATATAATCCCAGTTTGGAAAAAGAGCATAAAGAACCAATTTCATCATCAGCACTTTTATTTGCACAAAATGCCAATATTTACAATATTTAATAAACTTACATTATATGACAGCTTTCTGTAAATCTAAGTGATTTTGTTGCATGTTTCAAATGGTTGTACGGGCTTGTATTGTATTTTTCATTTTGTTTCAGAGTCTCTCATGTTTGTCTAGGCATCACCATGGTTATTTCTCTGCTAGATTTATGTTAACTGTAGAATAACTTCTACAGCCCAGCCCTTCAGAAAACTAACTTGCATTTCTGTGGAAGAGTTCATTAACATGATGATGTTAATGTCTGGAGTTCAACTGAAAATCTAAACTACTTTGCTAACTCCTGAAAATCTCTTCACCTGGATGCTACTGAAAGAGAATATTGGATTTTAGAAAAGATGAGCCTATTAACATTTCTTTACCAATAGCACTTTAAGTACCATGAGGAAATCTGTCATTTATGGTTTTGCTTGGTAATTTGTCATGGAAATTCTACTTTAATCTGTTTTGGTTTTTGTTTTCTTTTTTTTCATTGTTTTCTTACTTTAACTTAGTGAGGTCCTTGTGGTGTGCTCAGTCATCATTTTAACCCTCTCTAGTCCTCAGCTCACATCCTGGATCGGGGAGGCTTCAGACCCTTTTGAACTATATGAAGCATTAAATCCCCATTGCAAATGGTAGCTTAACTCAGTTTAAGTCTACAGTTCTTTTCTGAGTGCCAAGGAGCCTCAGGGCATTCTCTGGCAAAAGTTTACAGCTCCTTGTATGCAAAGGTTCCACTTTCACCTTTCTCCTGGGGATCAGCTGTCTGTCACTTTGACAGCTCCTCCTCCAGCTGGGAGTGTTTCTCAGAAGTTCCTTCAGGGCTGCTGTGGACAGGGTGGGAATGCAGAGGGGTCGTGGAGCCCAGTAGGACTCAGAAGGTGCAACATCTGTATTTCTATG
Organism: Cephalopterus ornatus; assembly: GCA_013396775.1. Classification (NCBI taxonomy): domain Eukaryota; kingdom Metazoa; phylum Chordata; class Aves; order Passeriformes; family Cotingidae; genus Cephalopterus; species Cephalopterus ornatus. The sequence continues at coordinate 2,929 of VZRE01001509.1, forward strand.
GACTGGAGACACCTGCAATCGATCAGACACAAGAGCTTCACTCAGCACTGACGGAAAGCAAATTCCAGTCTGGGAAAACCAAGGTGTTGCCTTTCATTTTTCAGCCTCTTCTGGTTTTACAGGGGCTGAAACTGCTGCAGCCACCGTGAACTTTGAGACTTGACTCTCAAAACACCTCCAAACACCTTCTCAGCCCTTTTGCTGCCAGCAAGTCATAGCACAGTAAGTTTTGTGGCTTCTCATTTTAAAAAGGCACTAGCCACCCACAATGTGAACTTAAATAAAACCTTTTAAGTACATTAGGCAAATTTTCACCTCTGGCACATCAAGTTTAATCTTACTCTCCTTTGATGGGCCTCACCCATAGAGTGTGGTATCCAAAATCTGTCCTGCTGAGCAAGCCAAAATGGTGAGAGCTCTCTCCTGTGGCAGAGAACATTAAAAGCACCTGAAAGAATAAACATCTTTCTGAGAGGTTAAATGGAAAAGCGTTACAAAGGACAAGGAAATCTGAATAGCAGGGAGAATATTTTGCATTTCCCCTCATATTTTTTTAACTTACGGAGATAAGAGTGTTTTTGCTTCCAGTCTACACATTTTTTGCTTCTGCAGAAATGTATGGGAATGCTCCAGGCAAGATTCAGTATCTGAAAGGTTCCAGTGCCCAGACACAAAGGATGTTGAAGCTTCATAGCCAGAAAGGCTCTGGCAGCACCAGGCAGGACTCCCAGTCTCATTCCTCAGTGTATTGGCTCAACTGGATCAACATCTCTGTGTTGTGTGACCCCCTTTCCAGCTCAGCCCCTGAACACACACACACATCAAAGCCTCAGTCTTACCCTTGCGGGAAGCCTTGAGGTTTTTTTTTCATGTGATGCCCCACAGTCTTGTAGGGCCAGAATTCCTCCCCCTTAAGCCTTTAGCTGCTTCTGTGCCCAGCACAGCACCCTGACCTGGGGTTTTTTTAGGTCTCTCTTTCAGAGGAGAGCAGGGAAGTTTGTTGCCAGCTGCTGTTAAAATGGGTCTGGCTGTGAGTGGCTCGTGCTGCTCATTTCTTCCTGCTGTGAACCCAGCTGGGTGTCAGAGCTCTGTCTGTGACCATCCCCGCCTGTGCTGGATCCCCTGGGCAGGGCCTGCCTTTGGAAAGAGGAGTGTACCTATATTTGAAAGGATACTCAAAGCAAACCTCAAAAATTCTGTGAGTTTTAATCTGGTAAAAGCAATTAAGGTATGTGGAATGAGGTGAAAAATATCCCACCTTTTTTTTTTTTTTAAATTAAATTTCATCAGAACATTCTTTTCAATTTATAGTTGAGATGGTAAGCCAGACTTTATTCCACTTTCTCCTTAGAGATATTTTTATAAGATGATAAACTTACTGTTTTCTTGCTTTTAATTTTAACAATATTAAAATCCATGAGAATGATAAATATTAAATACCTTTTTGTACAGCTGAATTCTTCTGTTGTCTTACACAGTACCAAAAATACAGTGTGATATTAATATTCCTGCCTTTGCTCGTTATAATCTGACGTGCCTGTTCTGTTTCCCCAAAATACCGGAAAATGCCTGACAAAATTACATCTATTGATGGAAACTGAACTTCTTTGTCTGATCTCTCCTGCTACCTGCTGGCCAAAGTGTTTATTGTTCTCATAATATTTTTGATTTAATGAAATCCAGTAAATAGGGCAAACAGAAGAAAAAAACCAAAGCCAAAACCAAAAAAAACCCAACCGATCACCCAACCAAAAAAACACCCAAACCCCCGAATAAATGTTGTGTCTACACATGTCACAGATTAAACTGCTTTGCTCTTCACGTTCATTCTTGCCTTGCCAGCAGGTGCAGTTGGAAACTCTTGCTGCGTGATACAGAGGCTTTAGAAAGTACAGGCCCAGGAAGCTGAAAGAAGATGAATAACTGCAGTGAGATTCAGAGAAGCTTTATTTGAAGATACAAACTAAAGCAGGTGCAGAGCTGTGAGTGATTTGTACCAGAAGAAATGGAGTAGAATGTGGGGAGCCCTTGCAGCACTGCTTTCACAAGTCATTAGTATTTCTAAAGGAGCTTTAAACTCTATGTTATTCAAGAAACCTGGTGGTCAGAATGTCCTCGGCTGGAGAAAAGATGCCTTGATGGGATTAAGGGATATGTCTGTGCCCCAAAAAGCTGTTATGTCTCAGTCAGGTCTCCCAAAGGTGGGGGGGATGTCTTGCTAACCAAGGAGGAAGTCTGAAGAAGCAAGGAACACAGCACAAGCTTTCTGGCTTCAGGCACTGCAGAGGCTGATAAGAAAATGAGGGAATGCAAGTGCCAGGGTGCCTGGTGCCCTGGAATCAGGGAATTGTGGGAAGCTGTTCCATGCAGGAAGGCTGCAGCCGAGGTGCCCTCAGGAGCTGCGTCCTGGGGAGGCTCCAGTCCTTTGAGCTGTGAGGTGTCTGACGAGGGGGTTTCTCACTGAGGTTTCTCCCATCAAGTTCTGCCCATGGACCTGGCTCTTTCTGCACACAGGTAAGTCTGTCTGTGTGGCATAAATCTATGGATATAAAACTTCTGGAATTTAATCCAACTGGGAATTCAGGGTGCCATACAGTGGAGTCCTTCTCTCCTTTAGGCATCACAGTCCTGAGGGGGTGCTTTGCACAGGTATGGTGGAGTCCATAGTACAGGCAATCAAGGGGAAGGGGGGGTGTAAAATAACTTATCCTAGGGTGTCTACTCTGTGAAACAGGAGAAAGAAATTAAATTCCTTAAAAATTCTTCTGTACCAAAATGTTGCAGGGACTTGGAGGAAGATGGAATGACTTAGAGACAGAATTTATCTGCTTTTGTTTTAAATGAATATAAAATTTTCTATTTTATATAAATACATAAAATGTTCCAATTATATGTTACAGTAGCATCAGTGGGAGAGTTTCCATTGTTGAACAAGTTTGTGTATTTGAAACTCTGGGTGGGATGTTTAAAACTGTTTAGTGATGTGATCTGCTGCTTTCCAGCCTGGGCAGTTTTTCCTCCCTCATCTCATCCAGCTTTTAGCAGAAAATCTTTGAGTTTAGTAGGAATTGCACATACAGAGCAGCTTGGAAAGCTAATGAGTTTGTATAGAAATCATTTCTGCATAGGTACGCACAAAAGTTTCCTATCGTTGAACTCATAATTTGAACAATTTTTTGAATTCCTCCCTTCCTCCCTCTCTCCCTTCCTTTCCTGCCTTCCCTCCATCCTCACTTGGCTGTACAGTAATTTTGGGAATGGCACTCAAAGAACAGTTCCAAATGCCAACTGTGCTATGGTGACCTGCAGAGAAAACTCACCTGGACATGGGAAGAAGAGATTGTTTTGTGAAGTGCCGGGACATTGTGATGCTGGGAGTTACTTCTGTGCAGGAACCACAAACACTCTTCAGTTTAGACATTGTCACTCTGAGTAAAGACACAAGCCCTGCTGTACTTGCCACCAAGAGGAAAACATCATAGCTGTTGGTTCTAATGTCTTCCATTGACTTCAAGTAAATGTGCTTGCGAATTGGCTGAAGTGGGAGTGATGGACTAAACTGTTTCAGAAGGGATGCCCAGATTTTTTTTTTTCATCTAATCTTGAAAATCAGTTCAAAATGTTTTCCTTCTCTATGGCGTGGGACACAGAAAGAAAGATTGCATTCCTGGGAAAAGTAAAACTTTGAATAAATGTTCTTTATCTCTAAGGAAAATCTGCACATTATCACTTATTGTAGAAACCATTACAGAATTATTGATTTCATCAAATCAAATGAAATTATTTTATTTCTTCCAACCAATGTTACCATAGAGAGAAATGTTTTTATTGGCTGGTTTTAGAGGTGCTGATATTCTTAATGGATTTTTCATGGCTTTGAATATTTAATTCCTGTGTATAGTCATCAGGTTGTTTTAAAATAAACGTTACGCATACTTCTATGTGATAAGGAATAGTTAAAAATTTTAATGTGCCATGGAAACGTGTTAAATTTCAGGAGGGGATGGAAATGTTGTTTTTGTAAAGGGCTGAGCTGCTGTGGGCACGTTCATTGAGACGCTCAAGTTTGTGTCAGGATTTCAGCTGGCAGTGGTTTCAGGTGAGCTGCTCCTGTTAAGCTGCAGGAACATGAGGATGGAATTGCCAAGGGCCTGGCTCCTATTTACGATTCCAAAACGTGGGGGGGAATGGTTTTTTGAAGAACAAATCCCTTCCCTGTCAACTATAGCAGCCAATGTAGGAAAGTAAAAGGCAGATAATCAGTAAAATCCTGCTTACAGTGGTTGCTTTCAAAGCTATTGTCTGATATAGAAATGAAGCAGCTCCCCAGAGGTGCCATTCAGAACAGAAACTGCAGCCAGGTAAGAAAAATTGGGAAAAACCACTGCAAATGGGTGGATATGAGCAAATTAGATCACATTATTCTCTGTGCATTTAAATGAACTTGATACTTACAGATGGCAAATTTATTTTAATGTCATGTTAATTTAATTAATTTATTTTAAATTATATTTAATTTTTTAAATTAAAGTTTAAATTTATTTTTATTTTAATTAATTAAATTTTATTTTAATTCAAGTTCATTTAACTTTTGAAGGCCAGTAGCAGATGAGATCCTTGCTACTAAATCATGTCTTTTCAGTTTGATGTCATTCTGCAGATTAAGATCTGTTTTCTGACTGGACAAACTGGTTGTTGCTGCCAGTCCAGTGTTAGATTAGAAAGGGGTTGGAAGCTCTTGGCTGTTCAGAAACACCATGTAGAGTGATTTGTCTCTGTGGAACAATTTGAAGTTATATTTGAGAAAGGAAAATTGGGATTTAAAATCCTACAATGCTTCTTTTCTGTTTATCAGCAGTTTTGAAAAAAAACCAAAAAACCCTAGAACTATTGCAGGACATGAAAAAATAAGGAGATGGTTCAGTCACCTCATTTTTTTTTTAACTCCAATTAGGCTTTTATTTAAAAAAATTTCTATAGTACTGAAAACACTTGGGGCAAATACCAACTGATTTTTTGTCACGGGGCTATTTCTGACACTAAATCCCACTCACCACAAGAACTTCTGGGCTTTTTTCCCTCTGTTTTTGTTTGTGTTTTTTTTTTTTTTCCTAAAAGAGAGGTCATTTCTTCTTAAATATGAGAAATACACAGACCTCTATAGACTCAATTACTTCCAAGTAAATCCAAATGGGGAAAACAGCTCCATGAACTCTCTTGGTTTACAGCTAAGCTAGACAGACAGGAGCAAATCAGTTCTTGTCCTCAGTAAATCATCAGCAATAATCCAATGTCCTGTGAAGTCCAGTGCTTTTTCTTATTCATCTTCATGCTCACAGTTAATTATTCTGACTTCTACAGTTGCTGTTATCGTGGAAGGATGGAACCACAATCTCCTGTGATAGAAGTGAGCTGGGCTGGTGAGAGAGGATCCCATAGCTCTGGGATTCATGTAGGGAATTGTAAGGAGAATTTTTTCAAGCATTTTAATCATAGAATGGTTTGGGTTGGATGGGACCTTAAAGATCACCCCATTTCAACCCCCTGCCATGGGCAGGACACCTTCCTCTAGACCAGGTTGCTCACTCAGAGTTTTGATCTAGAAAGCTTGAGAATAAACACCCTGAGAGACCTGTGAATACACATCAAAGCTAAAAAACTCCTTTGAGTCAAAAGCTGCTGCCAGCAGTTTTGGTAAAGCTCTTTGTCACAGTGAATCTCCAGAGGCACCTATGAAAAGCTGACTTTTGGAAAAGGGACAAGGCTGTCTGTTCATCCAGGTAAGTGCCAGAAATAAATGTCACAAAAACTGGGCTTGATGATACTGAGATGAGCTTTGACCCATCCCTGGAAGTGTTCAAGGCCAGGCTGGACGTGGCTCTGGGAAACTTGGACTAGTAGAAGGTGTCCCTGCCCACGGCAGGGGGTTGGAACTGGANGGCTGGACGTGGCTCTGGGAAACTTGGACTAGTAGAAGGTGTCCCTGCCCACGGCAGGGGGTTGGAACTGGATAATCTTTGAGGTCCATTCCAACCCAAACCATTCTCTGATTCTGTGATTCAGAGATTTAAAGATAATTTTCCCCATAATGACAAGCTTTCCAACTACCAACAGTCAGTTGATGTGTCACCTTTCAGGTAAAGAATAAGTGAATATTCATGTTGAAATTGTCAGACTCGTGAATTTACTCTCTTTCATGCAAAACATTCAAGGTCAAACCAACCAGCCCAGGGGGATTTTGCTTCCATCTTCATCACTGCTTTTTGAAGTGGGTTTTTTTGAGGTAATATCTTCAAGATGTGAATGTGCTTGAAAAATGCCTGTATTTTTCCATGGCTTATAAGGGACACTGGGACATCTGTATTAAGTTTAGATAACTCATATGTAGGATGTGTTTCTGGCCTCCCAGGACATCTAATTTCCCTGAACATGTGGTTCAGAGTGTCAGTTTCTTTTCAAAGTAAGCTTCAATTATTTTTAGAAATTGAGAGAGCATTTAATAAGCAGAGAGAAAAAGTCTGTCATGGATTAGAACTTCCATAGCCAAGATTGTGTAAAACTCTGCCAAGGTGTAACTTTGGAGATGAAAATCAAGAGCTTAAATGGGAATAAGGAATACATATAAAATTAAGCCATGACAGACTAAAAGAATTGTAAAAGGCTTTAGGAAGCAAGTGTCTGTAGTTCCAGGGATTGCATGCAGGTAGATTTGGGACACAGATGTCCACCCTCAATCCCCCATCAGAGTTTAAGTGATGATTTGGGTAATTGCATTATTCTAAGTTTCTAGAATGGAAATGGGGATTGGCATGTGAGTACTTAACATTTCAATAGTCCAAGAAATTTCACTTTTAATTTATATATAACTTAGGATTTAAAAGCATTGGGATATCAGAGGCTGGGAAGAATTCATGCATGTCCTTGCCTGACCCTGATCACTGAAATCTATTGACAAAATATTCTTGAGTGTCTTTATCCTCCAAGAATTTTTCTTAGTGTTTTGACAACCAGCATTTTTAGTGTTCAGAAAATACCAGTATAGATGGATTTTTGTCCAAGGCAGATTATAAGACTGTAGATAGGAGTAGGTAAGAACTTAGTGTTTTCCAGAAGTGCCTACTTGCAGGTGACGTTCCAAAGAAGGTTTCAACAATAGCAGCTCAATATTTTGGATGACTGTTTGATTGGAGGTGGCACAGTCCTTACACAAAAGGAGAACCAATTTGCTGCAGCATGTTTTGGCAAAGTTCACAGGGAGAAACTTCCTTTGACTTTTAAGCCAGAGCTGATCAGGTATTTTACATGATCAAAGGAGGTACCAGTAGAAACTGAGTCCATTAAAGCTTTTATTACTGCAGATACCATTGATCTGAGCTCTCCTTGCAACTGGTAATTTCCCTTCAGAAATGGGAGTAAACTATTGGTAAAAACAGGTGGTTTTTTTCCTAGTGAGGAATTGCCTTGTAAATGCTTTTATGGCTGAAAGTAGATATATAACTAAGATGGAGTGATAATTACTCCTTGGTGAAGGAAATCAATTTCCAGTTTAAAGAGGAAAGAAAGGAAAGGGACACATACAATTATGAGTAACAGGTTGATGGTGATGTCTTTAGATAAGCCATGGGTCTCATTCCATAACAACTACTCCCAACTGGGTTTTTTTAGCTTCTCTGCTAGGAAAGGAAGAGTTAAAAAAGCAAATCTGTTTCTCTGCATAGTTTTTGTAAAGCAATTTCTGGCTGTGTGAATGCAGGAAACTTTGGGAAAACAGCATTTGGACAAGGAACAAGAATTATTGTAAAAACAAGTAAGTAAGCATGAATAATGTAAGAATTACACTTCCATGTGCTTATTTTCTAAGCATTTCTTTTGTTTGAAGGTGTAGGAAAACTTGTCTCTGTTCTGATGAGAATCCATAAGAGTGAAAAAACCTTTCAATACTGATTTTTTGTATGCCAACTCTTCCCAAATGTACTGTGTTACAAGGGCAGTGATGTGGAATGACTCAGACAAATATTTTTTGGTTTATTTTTATAATTAATATGTTGGCACAATAATTGTTGCAGATAAATGTGTCAGTACTAAATACCATCTTTTTGTATCCATGCTTCAACTGAAATAAATGGAAAAAACCAGGGAGACAGAAAACTTTTTTGCTTTTACAGATACAAAATACAACCTGATGTGAACACTAAAGTATTAATTAATGGTGTTTATGATAAGTTTAGTTTAGCAAAATTTTAGTGAACAAAAGTAAATTTCTGTGGCTACAACCATCAGCACAGCACGACATTTTGTTTCATGGTGGCCTCCCCAGATTTTTGAAAAACCCTGTCATTGAGCAGTGATCGGGAATCCGTTCAAGTCATCCTGCAATGGTTTATAGAAAGCTCCTTCTCACAGTGTGTTTGGTGGTTATGAGAAGTTCAGTTTTGGTAGAGGAACTCATCTGTTTGTGCTTCCAAGTAAGTCTTCCAGGAAAAGCAGTGTTTCACCAACAGTGTTTCAGCATTTGTTTTCACTCCAAGACAGTGTTTGAGCAGATCCCAGGTCCAGCAGAGCCCGTTCGTGTGACTCCTGAGCACTCAGCGGAGATGGATGAAGAAACGTTCTTGTGCTCTGGGCCTAGAGATCTTCTCCCAGAGATTCAACTGGGAATAATGAATTCAGGTTCATCCCAGAGGCTTGCAGCAGAATAAACAGGCAGGGTAATTGCAAGTGGCTGTTAAATTTCGTCCTGCCCTTGCAATTTCCAGGAGGTAATTTATAACGAGGTTTGTATTCGAGCCTTTGGTGCCACGTTTTTGTTTCCAAGCTAATATCTACCAAAATGCAGAGACTTTTTCAGGGGCTGTGATACAAGTAGGGGGATGCTGGTAATGAAAATTGATATGTAGAAAATGATAGGAGGAAACCCAAGGTTTTCTCAGTAAGTGGGCACCACAATGTGTAAGTTAATTCTCCTACAGACCTGATTGGATCCAGATCCTATTCAGGATTCAGTGAGGGATTTATGCCATGACTGGGTGCAGAAAGGAGAACTAGGTGGGGTGCAGAAAGGAGAACTAGGTGGGGTTGCATTCATGACATCTTCATTTTTGCATTTCTAAAAACCTCACATAAACAAGTCATCGACTTAAATCTATGTGGGACCACAAAGGACATGCAATGAATAGCTGAAAAGGGCCTATCCACCACAGAAACTCGTTAGGAGGATGGTTAATTATCTGACTGCAAGGGCAAGTTGTCTTTCTCTCTCTCCCTTAGATTTCAGTCAGCATATATGGCTTGAACTCTTAGTGAGGAACAAGGAATGGAGGCTTGTAGTTCAGGTGAGAGCATTTTCCTCTCCAGGTAGCTTAGAGAATGGAAACAACTTACTGAGATACCAAATATATGCCTAGATTTTCTTCGCTGGGTTCAGTAAGTCTGGGATGGGATTATCTTAGTTTGTTCCTGTCCAGAAATCATCACATATCAGGAGTTTCCCTGTTTTGTTGCAGAACAGGAAAGGTTTTTTGCAAAGGAATTAATTGATGTGTGAATTCAGCAAACAGCTATGGTAAGCTGCAGTTTGGCAAAGGAACGAGGCTCAGTGTTAAACCAAGTAAGTGCATGATCTGTGCAAAAGTATTTTGAAAAGTATTGGAGAACTTGATACTTGGAACTGGTTTAATGTAATCATCCTGGGAGAAGGACCTCCTTCCATATCTACTGCTTGTAGGGATGAAATGATAATGTGGCTGGACCCTTTAGTGTAAACTCAGCAGCAAGAAGAGATCTGGGTTTTTTGTGTAAGGTCTGAGAGTTCATGGAGAGTAGCTGTTATGGGACGAGTGCTTCCAGTAATTACAGTTAGTTTCTACTCACATAAAGGAAGCAAGGACTAGATTCCCAGCAAAATGGAAACCATGTAAATCAGAGTGAGGTGCCAGAGAGAGGGAAATCTTTCCCCAAACTGTAGAGCTGTCTCATTGCTCAAGTTGCTCGACCTTCATGGTATTCCTTGGTAGAAAGAGATACTGCAGACTGTAGAAAAGAATGGATTTTCCTTGTGCTTTTCACATTTATCTCTTTCGAAGAGTACCTCAGGAGCTCCCCCTGTGTGGAATTATGTGAGCAAGAAGCAGAAAGGAGAAGATGGCCTTTCAGAGAACTGGCAAGTCCCTGTCCTATAAAAAAGTGATTTAATATGCATTAACAGGGATAGAAGAACCTGCACAAGTTCTGCTGTTGTGAAATTCTGGGCCAGGTGTCCTTGCCAGATATTCTGACTGCCCAGTTACATCTTTCCCTGCAAAACTCTTCAGGACTGGGGAATGAAGTGCTTCTGGTAATATTTCTCTCTCTTTCCAATGCAAAGCTTCGAAAATAGATGTTAATAGATGTATGATTTCTGTATGGGGAGGGTGTCTTAGTTTATTCCTCCTATGACAAAGCATCTCATGTTCCGGGCACTTCATCTTTCCTAAACTGTAAAAATAATTGACATGAAACCTGAGAGGAGACAGAAAAGAGACAACCCAGCCTACACTTTGTAGGGATCTTTAGCAGGCATTTTGCACATACAGTTTTATTTCAATGACTAATCATGTGTCCTGCCATGGAACTTGAAATGTGCAGAAGAGCATGGGGTTTTTGTAAGCGAGCTTTTCACTGTGTGTATTCAGGAAATGCGAACAGACTGACCTTTGGAAGAGGAACCAGGCTGCTGATAAAGCCCAGTAGGTATCTCTTCACCAACAGGGTTAGGTTTGGATCCCATACTGGGTTCGTTGACAACTAAATAAACAAGAAAAAATAGGACCTTAAATTGGTTTTCTCTGGAAGTTTCCTTCTGCTTAATTTTTCTTGGCTTCTTTCTCTTATGGGTCTGGTCCCTTGCTTAGCTTTTGAGCTTGACTAGCTGGCTGATCTGACTCCTTTTTCAGACCACGAGAAGTTTTGGAAACAGCTATGTTAGTTGTTTAAAAAGTGGTGGAAATTTCATCTCTATTTGAAATGTCTGACAGCCTGTTCTGGCTGTTTAAGGCTGGGGCTTCTTTCCTTTACAGTTTTTGTATAAAGTATATAATATAGTATATAGTATATATACTGTGGGATAACTGTCTTCCTGAAAAGTCACTTTTGGGAGAGGCACAAAACTATTTCTGAGATCAGGTACATCTCAAAGCAAATAGTTATTTCACATTATAAGTGCAAGGCTGAGATTCTCTTGTCTCTTAACCATGTCAAAAATCATTCTACTGAAAAACTGTCCAAGAACTTCAGCTGCATTATGCTAAGAGGGAACTGGGCTTGGTTTTCTATTTCATTCAGAATTGTTTCTATCTGAATTTCTGTGGGAAGATCAGAGGTATGCAGCTAGAAAGACATCATAATTTAGAGTCAAAGGTATGTGACAAGGATGACATTTGTCTTCCCTCTTGATCTCTTTTGAAAAACACACGTATTTGTGTGGCCCCAAAGTTGTGCATGGTTTTTGTTAGTGAATGTACCACTGTGTGAATTCAGCATCCAGTTGGAAAGCGACCTTTGGAAGTGGGACAAAACTGACAGTGAAACCAGGTAGGTAGAAAGCTTGAAGGATTTAAGGATAGGAAAGCCTAATTCCTCTTTGAAACAGCCATTACAATTCCATTGCTCTATCCTTCCATGGGCAGAAAGTCAGGGCTGACCTTGCATCAGAGAAAAAAAATTCTTCATAAAGCTAAATACCTATTTGGAGGACTGGACTTTCTTGTATCATATGTGTCATCGAGAGCTGTAACTTTTGAGTCCTTTTCTTCACTACTACGTGTTCCCAGAAAACTCCCAGATCTGCACACCTCACACTGTCCATCTGTTTCCATTGTCCAGAACCCAGGCAACGTCCCAGACACTGCAGTTCCTTCTCAGCTGGGAAAATTGTTTTATCCTTTGCTCTGCTGCTCCTACTTCTGAATACAGGCAGGTTTCCATCCAGGTTTTCACTCCTTGGCTAAAAAAAAAAAAATGTTGGGGTGTCAATGGAAAGAAATTGGAGCAGGCAGGGCATTGTTTGTTTGGGGAATCAAGAAATGTGTTTTGAAGCCATGCTGGAAGGTCCAGGGGGAGATCTCTGCTTTTGATTCTGATCTAATGCTGGAGGAGGAATTTTGGTGTAGCATTTCTTTGCATGAATGAAGGAGAAAAATTACAGTGAGTGACCCTCTCTGACCAAACTGAAAGAAACCATCAACTAGGAAAAGTCTTTAAAGGAAATGGAATTTACAGGGTAGAATAAGTTAAAAAGATGTCAAGCAGGAGGATCTAATTAAGTACTGGAGGAGAAAAAAAGGTTTTTGTTTTAAAGAAAAGCACTGTGTGAATAATTACGGAAACAAATTCACCTTTCGAAGTGGAATACAGCTAAGGGTAAAACCAAGTAAGATTAAACCCTAGTATGTTCAATGTTGTAAATATAAAAAAGAAAGATGCATCACTGGTATGATTTTTTGTGTGAGTTGAAGACAGGTCTAACTAAGGTTTGTCCTCAATTACTCTGTCAGTAATCTACGTCCTTCCTTTCAGATAGTCAATGTAGGGTCCTAAGCCCATTTGCTCAGGACGTTTTGTGCCATGGCCATACCAGAAGGGTTGCTTTTTATCTCTTTGGATGTGGATGAGCTTGTTTTCTTCTTGCGGTGAAAACAGCTGTGTGAACTATGACACAAGCTCACACTTGGCAAAGGGACAACACTTCAAGTTTTTCCTAGTAAGTACTACTGCTTTCTTGTAGACTCTCTCCATGTTGAGCAAAACAGCCACTGAGATCTTCAGGATACTTTTCCTGGACTTTTGCCCTACAGCTATGGGGTTAGAGGCCACCTTCTTTTGTCCAAGACAGGCATTGGCTTTGGGCAGAAGCAACAGAGCTCCCAAAGAGGGTTTATATCCACAGGTCCAACAGTGCCCTTGATCCTGCAATCAGA
>VZRE01001510.1:0-20000 GCA_013396775.1 Cephalopterus ornatus
ATTCTATTCTATTCTAAACTTGGAGCTATTGTTGTCAAATATGGACTTCAGTGGAACTGGAAAATTTTGAAAGAATTAGTAGCATTTCTTTTTCTCCTTGATAGATTTTGGCCAGCACAGACACTTTTCGGTACATTTTATGAGCTTAGAAGCTCAAGGCAGAAGCACTGGGACAATTCCATGCAGGCCAGAGCTAGCAGTGAGTTCTGCCCAAAATAAGCACACTAAAAAGCTGAATTTTAGTCCACTCTGAATTTATTCCTGCCACAGACAATTTACAGCACAGACAAGTTCATAATATCCAAAAGCAGCACGATACCAGCAACCAGGAGGTGTTGGATCAGTTGGAATCAGTTAAGGCTTCTGCTAACTTAGTCACTGTCTCCACCAAACTGTCTGTAGCCCAACAGCAGACTCAGCTAAGTACATAGACACCTAATCTCCAGGACATATCCCACACACATAGGTCTGAGCAGACAGGTAGAGAAGCACCTCGAGAATATTTTTTCCATCATTAGCATCAGCAGTTTTTCCTTATGAATGTTTGCAATAAATAGATGGCTTGATATGGGCACACTTGAAACACAGCAGGGAAGAGGGAAGGGTAGGGGGAGGGTTACATTCTCATTTCTTGGCAGATATAAAAAAACACCAAACTATTCATATTTAGTTCTGTTTGGAATAAATAAAAAACAAACAAACATCACAATGCACCCAAAGGCTTTGCATAGCTGGAAGCTTTATTGATTCATATACCACCCACATAATCTGCCAAAATGCACTACACTTTTTAATTTTTTTTTTCATTTTTCATTTTTTTTTTTTAAATCTTCTCCACAGGAAAGTCTAGCCCTCCAAGCTCATTTATTCAAGGGAAAAGAATTAAATAAATCCTTTAAACGCTACTAAGCCTGCTCTGGAAAAGGCTTTTGGTTGTGGCTCAAAGGAAATGCGTTTCCTTGTCCTGTGGGAGTTGCATGAATAGTTGGGAGCACCATTCCCAGCCCATGGAGAAGAGATGACTTCTGTCTGTCATAGCTATCAGCAAACTGAGGTGACTCCAACAGGGTTCCTAGCAAGGGAAAAGTTCCTATCAGGTCACTAAATTTCAGTCTGCTCTCTGGAAGTCATGTCATCCCCAAATGCTGACAGTTATTGGAAAATGCAGCCTTATCTATTGAAAAAAATTGCTCTGGCTTCTGTTTTGAGTGGGAACAGGAAGGAGAAGTATCCCTGCAGATGTGCCGTGTCTGGCACCACAGAGCCTTGAGGTGCAAGTGCTCATCACTGATGTGGCTATGAGCCTTGAACTCATTCCTAGGGGAGATATTCCCCACTTTGCACTACTGCATAAATCCCACCTGCAGTCTTTTCCATGGATATACCTTTGCAGAATGAAATGGCTCTTACAAAGTTCTTCCAAAGCAATGGCTATTCCGTCTTCTCTCTCCTAATCTGAGACCTTCTTATGAGGTAAAGAATGACCAAAGTGGGATTTAAGTATTGGAAGCTGGACGACATGTGCTTTCTGCCCAAATCACATGTGGTTGTCTGGTGGCAGCTAAGTTCAAAGTGTCAACCCAAATCTTGGGATGAACCAGGACACTGCTCTACTCCTGGGAAAAACCGGCACAAAAAAGTTTTCACCTGTGTAATTTTTTGTGTACTTTTCCAAAACTGATTAGAATCAGAAAACTGATTCATCTAGATTATTTTGTGGAAAGCCTGGTGCTAGGCCACGAGCAGAGGCTGAGAGATATTTCACAGATTGGTTTTGTTGCATGGAAAAAATAAACCACATCACGCCACTCAAACATTTGAGGATAAGTGCAATTTCCTCCCGGTGCCAGAATTTCCATAGGGCAGAATAGACATAATTAGGGGGATTTGACTTTTCATTTGATGCCCCATCCCCAGAGGTGTTCAAGGCCAGGTTGGACAGGGCTTGGAGCAACCTGGTCTAGTGGAAGGTACCCCTGCCCATCTCAGGTGTTGGAACTGGATGAGCTTTAACGCCCCTTCCAACCCAAACTGTTCTGCGATTTTGTGACTCTACTGCAAGCAGAATTAATTTTCCCTTCCCACTCACAGGAATAAAGCCCTACCCGGTGAGAAGCACCAAGGACTTTGGTTCTCTTTCCTGCAGTTAAGAAGCTAAGACCAAATAAGAAAAGAAACTGAGATCATGCAAATCCAAGCCACGTGTATTAAACAGAAGATCATCCTTCAGAGTGGCTAAATTAGTTCGTCAATAAGACGCTTGAAGGGCAAGATTTCATACTTGCAGACCGTTGCCAGCAAAATATAAAAGCAAACGAGGCATTTATGGAATTGTATATTTCTTGGATGGCAGCTTAAAAATTAGACTTAATTGAAGGGCTAAAAAGAAAGCAGTTTCATTGTTAGGAATGAAGGGTTTGAAAAAAGAATTAAAGAAATTTTCAACTTGGGTGTAGGGCATAATTACAAAAACATTAAAGCAAATAATTGGTAGCACTGTAATTTTTTCCTCCCCAGGTAACTACCATATGTATTACACAGTGAATCATTGACTCTGTCCCTCCTATCATTAATTACTGTGATGCATAAATAATTGGAAAATTATATGTTCCAAAAATGATTTAGTAATACATTTTATGCATCTAATAAGCACAGGCTTTTAATCATCACTAGACATGTTATGATAAATTTTACTCTCCTTCTCCACTCTTCTGTTATCTCTCACTTATACGGCTGCCATCTCCTTGCATGCAAATGCCACTAAGCCACTTCACATCACACACTTTCCAGTGGATGCTTTTTACTGGGCTTTATTCTGTTTGGTGTTGATATTTTGGCTTGAAATTCATTTAAGGGTATTCTTGGCTTCACAGAAACACATTAAACTATTTATCCTAAAACCCGTAAACTATTGTTTAATTTAAATGGAAATATCTTAATCTGGGTTTTTTTACATCCATTTAAAACAGTCTGTACCTTTTGTTTTGCACAGCAGGGATATTTCAAAGCTGCTGCTGTAGACTGAACTGAACCATCTAAAAATCTACTCTTTTTAATTAGAAACAGTAAAACATATTTTAACATGTGCTGATCATCATGGTATCTGTTGTTTCCTTTCTTCAGGTTTAACACGTTATGTTTGACACTCCATCATCAAGTTCTACGACTCAACACCTTAAGGAACAACTCAGCCTGGAAAAGCACAAGAACCACTGATATGTCAAGATGTTATTTCAAGTTCAACCCAAGCAACACAACCTGTCAAAACTGCTCAAATTAAATTTGCTACTCTGCAGCTAATCATTCATGCTTACTTTTAGTGCTGTTTGCAGTTGTATTGCTTACAGAACCTGCAGCTCTTCCACACAAGACAGAAATTGAGGTTTGTGTCTGGCTAAATGAAGGTGATAACGAAACAGTTTGGTTCATTAACCTGTCTTCAAATAACTATAGACTTCACAACCATTTCATAGAATCATAGAATATCCCGAGTTTTATCCAATTGTATTTCAGATATACATTTGCAAACTAATTAACTACACAAACTATTAAAATTTTTATTTTCAAGCCAAGAAATACACAGCAGGCTCTGTCTTTGGTGAGCCTGTTACTACCATCTTAAAACTTCTAAATCTCCTTCTTCATGTAAATGAATAAAAATTGGTGTTGCCCATTTATTCATGGCTACTAGACAGACAATTTAAGGATGTTTTAAGTTCCAAAGATTTATAGATGCAATAACACTGATGACAGCCTGAGCCTGGGTTACTGCATAGTTCAGGTTGATGCAGCACACAAAAGGCATGGTCTTCATTGATTCACTAAATATGAAAATTAATAAGGACATGTAACACCATTTCAAATGAGCTGGTGCCTTCATGAGGCTGAAGGGGGTTGCAAAAGTTGGATCAAACTTAGTTACTGCTGTAAATAAGAAAGGGGATTCAATCTACCTCAGCATATAAAATAGAGTGGTTTGGGTTGGAAGGGACCTTAAAGATCACCTCAATCCAATCCCCCTGCCATGGGCAGGGACACCTTCCAGTATCCCAGGTTGCTCCAAGACCTGTCCAGCCTGGCCTTGAACATTTCCAAGGATGGGGCAGCCACAGCTTCTCTGGGCAACCTGTGCAGGGCCTCACCACCCTCAGACTAAAGAATTTCTTCCTAATATCTAATCTAAACCTTCCCTCCTTCAGCTTTAATACCACGTCCCATACTTAATCCATGTGTGTAGAAGGTGTCTCCTACCGTGGGATCTTCTGCAAGTCAGGGATGGCTGGCAGAGAGGCTTTTCTCTTAGATGATCTCCTGGTTGCAACGTTGCACTCTGAATTCCTGGTAAAGGTCTTGTCCCCATTCTGAGGAGGAGATGCTGCTCCTGCAAACTGACCTCTGCTTCTTTGGAAATTTTCAGTTTCTTCAAGCAACCCCCAGCTGGTTCTGACAAACTGCTTCTGCTACCCCCAGACAAGGGGTTTGTGGAGGACAACTGGTAGGAGATCCAGAGGGGATTCCAGGAAAGCCTTTTTGTAAAATAACATGTCCTGACCTTATGGAAGAAATTCCTAGATGGAAATCTGGGTTGCTTCTGGGAGGAAAGGCTCAGCCATTGAAGCTGACAAGACAAATCAGTGCCAAGAGTTCGTGCGCCTGCAGAAAATGCAGGATAGGAAAGGAGTGCAAAGATATCCTGTTAATTCTGGTGTGATCCAAATCATGATGGAACACAATGCAGGAAGTTTGGGGACTTATTGACAAGAAGTGTATCAATATTTGAAATAATCGCTGGCAAAAGTGTGTTACCAGAAAATTTGACTTAACCATAACAATATTCACCCTACTCAATTCCCCTCGTTGAAGACAGCCTTGAAAACAGGAACTGGAGAGGTGTGGAGCATAAAAGGTGGAAATGTGAGAACGGAAATCCTTTCCCCATTTACCCCACGCAACACCCAGATTCGGCTCTCGTGCAAATCCTTCAAAGCAGCTTGCCTTCCATGTGCAAGAGGTGCAGTGGCTGTGGCATTCATCTCCATTCCTTCTCCTTGCAGAAGTCTGATATGATGAAGAAGTGGAAATTGTATCTGACTGTGCTGTCTCCCTGTTAGGTTTGGTTAGTTTAAAACAAACACATTTTTGGTTGCAATATGCATAGCTGCTCAACTTCTATCTGGAATAGTTATCTGAGGAATTCCTGAGAAGGAACCTTAGCATTTACAATCTGTAACTGTACGAATTTCAGGTCCTGCTCCACGACCTGGAGGCGACCTGGTATAAGCTGACCACCTCCACACTATTAAACTCTCTCAGTCTCCAAAATGGTTGTTTGTGCTTATCCAAACTGCTTATCTTGAAAGTCTGTGTTCACTCCCAAACTCCACTGAGGAGTTGTGTTTTGCAACGAACCCTTTAAAAATTCAGAAGCACAGGTTACCTAAAGCACTTGTGGCTGGCCCATCCCTGGAAGTGTCCAAGGCCAGGTTGGATGGGACTTGGAGCACCCTGGTCCAGTGGAAGGTGTCCCTGCCCACGGCAGGAGGTTGGAGTCAGATGATCTTTAATGTGCCTTCTAACCCAACCCATTCCATGGTTCTGTGGTTCCATGGAAGAGTTCAAGAGCCCATGTCCATGCTTCACCTCTACTTACTTTACTAGTTCAGACTACAGTGGACTGGAATCTCAATATAAGGGAATAACAGGAGGCAATACCAGGTCAGGGATATTTTTGAGGGAATTCCAGGCCTGGAAAGGCTAATAGGCCTACTAGAGACTATTTCCACCACAGGGAAATAGTAAGGAAGAAGAAAAAGAGTCTACAATACAGGTGTTATCATGTCCTTAATAGCAGTAAAATACATTGGAAAATTGCTCCCAGATAAGTGAGAGAAAACATCTTATCATCAGAGACTTGAAGAGACCAGACTTATCAAAAAGAAAATGAAGACACAGCAGCACTACTTTTTCAAGGAGAAACTACCCTGAACTAACAGGCTGTTTAATCAGGCAGGTAAAGGCATAACAAAATCCAATGGCTGAAAGCTGGAAGCAGAGAAATTCGAATGAAGAATTAGACACACATTTTAAACTGTGAGGGCAATGTGGAACTGGAACACATTGCCAGGGCAAAGGGAAGGAGCTTCCAACATTACGTGCCTCCAGATCAGGTGCAGATGACCTTCTGAAGAAGCTTTAATCAAGACACCTGTTACTAAACTGAAAACAGAGGGAAGTGTTAATGCCTTCCAAGGGTGTTAATGCAATGAGAGTGGATTAGACAACCTAATGCAACATCATGGTATAAGGATCTGTGAATTATTCACTCTTATGCCAGTGGGATCCCAGTATAAAAACGGGTTTCAGCAGCCTTGGTGAGATGGGTAAGGCAGAGCCAAGGCAGGAGGGATTCAGGGGAAAGAAAAAGAGTGGAAATTTAGGATCACAGACACACAAGCTTTATTTGAAGGATGTCTCCCTTTCTTTCCCATGTCTGCTTACTTGTACTCTCCTTGGCAAAATGCTTGGAGGTGGGCATTCTGGTGATGTATCTGAATAAACTGAACAGCTCAAGGAAATCTTCCCAGGTAGTGAAACTTGATAATCTATATCATTAAACTGTGCAAATGGGACGTTTTTTGGCTCTTGGCCCCTAGGTTTCACCCGATCCATTGGCAAGTTAGGAAAAACCAAGGACCCAGGCCACTGAGCCCTTCAGATGCAGCCTCCTTGCTCGAGAAGCTAAGGGAGCTCAAGAGCAGGGATGTGGGAGATCCTGTGACAGCTGGATTTGGCCTAAACTAACTAAGAATTAGTTTACTCATGTTTAATTTACTGCCATAGACATAATTCTTGTTTTCCTAAGCCATGGTGGTCATCCAAGGAGATATAAACTGGTGTGAGTCAACTTACAGTAGACCTCATAGTACTCAGGGCAAGATAGAGGATTGAAGATAAAGGTCTGGGGATTTTGCTTTTGTTTAATATTTTCCCTAGTGCTCTGAAGATGCTCATTATACCGGAGGTTTTATCTGTGAATCCACTGAAGCAGGAATCTCCCACTTTTTCCACCTGGGGAAAAAAAAAAAAAGTATAACTGTTGTAAGGCCTTTCCCCAAGGTGACACAGTAGTTAAACCAGGAAGAAACCCAAGATTTATTTCTGACAAGTCAGGGGCTCTCTTACTTTGGGTTGTCCTCATCTGTGCTCATCCATGTGAGAGAAGGAGGTGATCCACAGGGACTGTTCATGTGAGGCAGGGCCATATTGGTCAACTTTCCCTTTGAGAGACTTTCTGCTTCCTTCCCTCCCTTCCCCAAATCAAACCCATTTACTACTTTCAGGCAGGGATAGAGTCTCTGGTGTCACATCAGACAGAATTTTCATTGACCAGCAGCCAATATATGAAGCCAGTATGTATTGTTTCAATGAGTCTGTCTAAATGACCTGGAGGAATGGATTTCAGGTCATATCATGGACTGGCACTATCCAAACAAGACAGATCAAGACAAGGTTTTTGGTGTGTCAGATGTGGTTTTAATTTAGATTGAGACATGACAAGTTGTCAAAGGAATGCCATCAAACATTAGTGTTTCTTTTCTTTATAATACAATATTGGGAGTCTCTATCAGAAGTCTTGTATAAAACAAGAATCAATCTCCCAACTTTATTTCGAGCCTTTGCTGAAAAGAGAATGCAAAAGTGTTCCTACTATTACACAGAACAAAAATAGCTTACTTGCAATATAGTAAAAGAATTAACATTTTGTTGTCCCATGGTATTTTTGAGGAGAATACAAGAAATCTTGAGGATAATACAAGAATTGATGATGTATTTATCATCTTTTACCAACAGATATTTGAACCCAAACTTTCAAATTATTGTGCAATCAATGAGCCATGAAATCATCCATCGCAAGATAATTCTCACTCTTGCTTGTATAAAGATTTGAAAACAATAGTTGTTCTCAGGAGAACATTGTTTTTACCTCTGGAGTTCAACAATTTGATCCTCAAAGGTTGGAACAGTCTTTCACAAATGAAAGAAAAGAAGAAAGGATAGGCTTTGGAGAACAGTCGGAGTAGTCCAAACTGTTTCTGTACAACACTCCTCTCCTTTATGCAACAGGAATTCAACCTTCATCTTCAATCCCATGTGTCCTGACACAAGACCTGTGTCCACATGCCTCTTCCATAATCAATTGCTTGATAGTTGTTCTATGATCCTTTGTCTCTTTACACAATCTCGCACACTGGATGCATTTGCTCACTGCACAAATCCCTCGGATCCCTCAAGAGGATAATGGAGAAAAGCTCACAACTCAGATGAGGAAGTCTCACCTCCCAGCAATGCCCAACATCCCACAGCTCCTGCTTAAACTGGCCCATTTATTTGTACGTTTTCCCCAGAAGCTTCTATCAGGAGTTAAAATGATTCTTTATTTAAAAACATCTCATAGCATCATCATAGAATCAGAATGATTTAGGTTGGAAAAGAGCTCTAAGTTCATAGAGTCCTTGCGCTGACAGGTCCACCACTAAACCAAGTTCCATAGTAAGTTCTTTCCATAATAATAAATCTTTTTTTTTTTTTTTAAGTCTCTGAGATGACTCAGATCTTTGTGAAATTGGCATTTTCTTACAAAAGAAAATGAGGAAATGACTGGCCAAAAAATGAGGAACCAGGAGAAAGATGACGAGATTGAAAAGAGAATGTGGTGAACTGCAGGCACTTGATGGTTATGACTGACTTATGGATGTATTTTCTGTTGCAGTGCAATTCATTTCATCATGTTTACTGGGAAAACTTATTATTTATGACACATGGATAAACAGACTCAGTGGCATCCACTGGGCCAGCGCCGGTCCCTTTACATGCAGTCAGGGGGTGAGTTTGGTTCCACTCTCCCCAGCTGGAGAGCCCCTCACATCCTCTTCCCTTCCTTATCCCATCTCTCCTGCTCCCCAGCACCACATCTTTGGGTGCCAACAAGAAGACAACTGTGCTTTGCTCTCAGCTCACCTGTCAGTGGGTAAATTGGGAAGTTTCCCTTAGTCACAGTAGGCGCAGGTTTCCTTATCTCTGACTACAGGCCGGGGCTGCAACTCCCAAGTGGGAGAAACCTCCTGCTAATTTGAATTTGTCAGAGTGGAGCTGTCTGGTTGCTTTTATAGCTGGGGAGGACAAAGTAATGATTTTTTATTTTTCCTTTACTATAAGCAGGCAAATATATTAAATAAAACTGGGTTTTTCGAACGGTGCCTGGGAATGAGTTTTTCTTTGCTGTTACAGGAACTGGAATTGTCAAGCATTAATTCAGAGCTAATATTTTGAAGCAGGAGGTTTTTCAAACTGAGCTGTATTGCTTGCAGGTCAGACTTAACCCCCTGAGACTTCATTTTCTTTTCTTTTAATTTTTTTTTTCTTTTGTTTTCCTTTTTTTGCTTTCTTTTTCTTTTCTGTTTTTTTTTCCTTTTCCATTTTCTTTTTCTTTTTTTCCCCCTTTTCTTTTCCTTTCCTTTTTCCTTTCCCTTTCCCCTTTAATTTTTCCTTTTCCTTCTCTTCTTTCTCCTTCTTACCTTCTTTTTCAAATTCCTTTTTGCTTTCTTATATGTAACACAGCTCAGAAGAAGTGGCAACTGCTGTTACGACTTTTCCAGATGTAGAATTTAAAAGGAGCCCATGAGATGCTCTAAAACAATACTGGTGCTTTGGCGTGGCTGGAATGCAGAGCGTGTAGGTTTGTACACATGCACGTGTGTGTGTGTACGTAGGAATAAACACTGTGAGTAGTTAATTAATACACGTCAAGCTTCCTGTTGTTTCCGTGTCAGGGCAGATTGGGACTTTCTCAAGAGGATCCTCTCCATAGTATCTGAGTGGTAGAGCCAGTCAAAATCTTTCCGATAAATGTTATTGGACATCAAGAATAAATTCTTCATTGAAAAGGTGGTCAAGAGCTGGAACAGGCTGCCCAGGGCAGTGGTGGAGTCGCCATCCCTGGAAGTGTTCAAACAATATGTAGATGTGGCGCTTGGGGACATGTTTTAGGGGTGCACGTGGTGGAGGTTCTGGTTGACAGTTGGACTTGATGATCTTAGAGGGCTTTTCCAACCTAAATGATTCTATGATTCTATTCTTTTAAAAGGAATATATTTTCTTTAACACGCACAGACCCGCCCCACACCCCTACGCAAAGCTCTTAAAAACATCCCTGTTTCTATAATTTATGTTGATTAAAACCGTAAGGATGTGGTGAATAAATATATATGAGGGTTTGAAGAAAAATATGAAAAACTATTCCAAAATGCAAGTGGGAGTTTTTAACAATTCTCAGCAGTTTTGGAGGTGGAGGAGTTGTTATTTTATTTTATTTTATCCTCCCCCAGTTCCATTCAGCATTTATTGTGTGAACTGTAACTGAGAATCAGAAGATCCAAAAGCCATAGTAGAGAAGCTCAAATAAAACTTGGTAGATGCTTGACAATGAACTTTTTCCAACACCTTCATGGAAAAACCCAGTTTGGTGATTCCTGTGTCTTTAACAAGCAACCGAAGTGCTCCTGATTGAAAGGGAGAGGAATCACCCCACACCCAGGTTGTGTCCATCACATGTTGCATGATCAGCGTTGCTTCAACCTCGAGGCTGATTGGTGAGACCGGAGACTTCACAGTATCACAGAATCACAGGGTGGTTTGGGTTGGAAGGAATCTAAAAGGTCATCTCTTTCCAACCCCCTGCCACGTGCAGGGACAGCTTCCACCAGACCAGGTTGCTCAGGGCCCCCTCCGACTTTCCTCTGTGCTGCTGAAGGGTTCACATCCCCTTCGCAGAAGTTGTGTGTGTGTCATCTCACACATGGTACTCAGTGACCTGGCTCCTGGGACACATTCACCAAATGTCCCATCACATCTGAACCACTGATGGAAGTATCACAAGACTAAAAAAAAATCCAAAACGTACAAACCAACTGAAGAAAAAAAAAAATCCAACTTTTTTTCTTTCCTTTTTTTTTTTTTTTTTTTGAATCATACCGAAAATAAAATGGGCAAATTTTAATTAATTTTTTTCCTGGATATTGCTCTCTGTGTTGAAGCTCAGTATAATAGAGCACTTCAGCATTTGCTTAACTTTAATAATATGAGATGTTTCACCGGTGGCAATAGGTCACAAAGTCAACACTTGCTAGAAGAAGTCACACAGACTCCTACTGAGCAGAGACTACTTCTAGCAAGGACAAATCTGATTTTGATAGGAAGAAAGAGGCAATTTTACAGCAAAAACAAAAAAAAGTGAGCTGAGGAAATTGTGTGTTGGTCTGTGATGCTGTTTTATGGGTCCACTCTAAGAAGAGAGACTGTTAAAAGAGTTTAAAATAAGGAAAAAAAATCAAAGAAGAAAAAATGTTCAGGAGACTGAGTGATTAAAATATTTGACTAAATAATTGATGTGATTTTCTTTGATGTGGCGACACTGTGCTCTTACTGCTCGAATTCTTACTACACAGGAGTGTCTGAAGGATTTATTAGTTAAAATGTGTAAAGATAAAAGCTCTGTGTAAGTTTGATTAACAGGTTTTCAGTTGAGGAAATACACTTTCCTTCCTCTGTTATTGTCTATTCTCATGCCTTTTTTTTAATCTCTTGTCAAAAAAAAAATAAATGTTAAAAGAGAGGTCTGTGGATGATTTATCTGTTACAGTGGACACCCACCCAATTATTTTTTTGTGTGATCACCAAATATATTTTTCACAAATGGCTTGTGTTTTAACATGGTGCTGAAGTATTTTTAATCACAATTAAATTCTTTGTGGCTGAAGACACAAAAAAAGAGGTGCACACTGAATATCTTCCTTGTTTGAAAGGGTACCAAAAGAAAGCAGTTCATATTAAGAAATGTGTCATAGAAACTGTTTCACCTCCAGTATTTGTGATTAGAGTTCTAATGCTGTACAATGGCATTTCTACATTGCAGTAGCTTTTGTCAATGAGGAGAGAAAGAAAAAAAAAACAAACAACAAACCACCAACAAAATGCCCTGATTATTTAACAAGAGAAAAATGAAAATAATCAGCTCCATCTCAAGAAAGAAAAAACACACACAGGCAAAGACAGTGTTGTACTGCAAGTGCAAAGCTTTTATTATTATTATTTTTAAATAACAAACAAAACAGCAAAACGTTTCTTTCTCTATCATAAAAAACCCGACTTTGATCCCCAGTACAGTCATTGAGTGGAAAATTGAACCACACTGTAATTGCTTTCCCTGTGACCGATAAAGTGGTGTAACAAATTTTGTGTTTGAATGATAAAATCAGCAATTGGCCCCCAGCAATTCCTTCGACCATTCCTCCAAGGACACCAGCGTCCCATCAGGCTCCAGGGCTGGAGCAAAGGCTGAAGAACTGTAAATCTACTCCAAGTTGTTGTTGTTGGAGACTCGCTTTCTCTGATGATTTTTTTTTCTTTTAATAGAATGCTCTGTGAAAAGCTTTTATGTATTTATTTGCTTGATTTTAAAATGACTGGGGTGAGTACTTCTAGATCAGCTAAGAAAAATCTAAATAAAATCAAAGGATCAGATGGAAGCTTATTGTAGCTATATAAACTAAAATTGTCCCAAATAAAATATATTTTACTCCAGAGTAAAATCTGGTTAGAAAGAGAAAATTGCTTTCCTCATAAGCACAGATAAGTCCCAGAGCTTGTAGACGTAGAAAACACCTAAGAAGAATTTCCTCCCAAGGAAGGGAGGACTGTTATGTTTTAAGCTCGTTTTGATGAGGTTCTAAGGTAAGAAGCAAATCTTTATCTCACAACCACTGAAGTAGCAGTTAGCATTAAAAACAAAAGGACATTTTAGTGCAAAGAAACATTTATATTTATCTCTACTTATTTTTGAGTTTAATTAACGAAGAGAGAGTGTGAACTGAGTGTTAATTTACACTCTAAGCTGATTATAGACTTAGAAACCTCATGTTAGTTCCCCACTTTAAAAGTTATTCCTCTTTGTTTTCTTTTCTTACACAGTAAATAGGTTTTTTAGCAGAAATTTCAGAAGGGATTTTTAGTTTCTCTTTCAGAAATTCCCAGGAGCTCTTCCCCAGGTGGTACCTTACTACCTCTGCCAGTCTGGATTTCCTGGAACTAAGGAATTTCACTTTCTCCAGGCACACTCCTGCTTTACAATCACCCATCCTATTGCAACCGAGTAGAGGGAGATGAATAAATTATTTATTTCCCCCCTCCCTGTTATTCTAGGGCTTTTAAAAATATTTTTCTCTCTAATGCTATTTTTATACCTTTTATTTTCCCTATCCCTAATGGAAGTGCCAGTTTGCTACTTCCAGGTGAACTAAAGATGTAGAGATGAGTGCTCAGCTAGTGGAAACTGTCATTGCTCCTTGTTTCCTTGGTGACAACATAGATGCAATATCCTTTTCCTCATTTTCCTCAGTTTAAGTCATACACTGGATTATTTAGCATTCCCTACTGTTAGGATAAAATAATGATCAGGAAGCCACCTTGAGATTTAATGTGAGATGCCTTCTCTTTGAAATAAAGAAATTAATGCAAGCAAATGACTAATGCCATGTCCTGCTGTCTTTATGTCCCCTGTTGTCCTTTCACTGATGTGGTTTACAACAGGACACACAAATAGTTTGAATGGTAGAACTGGTGTTGGCAGGAGAGTAGAGGGCAATAGGAGCAACACTGAGTAAGACAATGAGTAAACAGGTTCAGGATCTGAGGCTCGATTGCTGTGATAAGCAAAAAAAAAAAGCACAAAAAGTATAGAATAAGCTATAGCGTTAGTCAGATCATAAAGATGGGCTTTGAAAGAATTAAAATTTAAATTCTGAATATATCTATAATAGCCAATTAAATAGTTATGGGCCATGGGCATAGGGACTAAACACAGTAATTGTCCTGGTGTAGTCCATGTAGTAGTGCCCTGGATGATATCCTGACAGAGTCTGGAACTTGGCATGGTCTCGAGAACATTCCCAATGGGCAGTTTGGATGCAGCCACTCAATTTTGGAGGCCCTGACAGTTTGATATTAGGGACATAGGCCATCTCATGCCACCTGTGAAAGGGGCCTGGCACTATTTAATTTATTGATAAAGAAATAATTATGGTTCCACATCACTTGCACAGGCAGAGTATAAGAAGGAGTCTCCTTCCTTATCTAAAGCAAATCTGCTGTGAAGTTTGGCTCCCATTCAGCTGCAGTGTTTTCAGACTGTTTTTGGGCGACCAACAAACCAGGTCTGTGAAACAGCCAACTCAAAATTAAGCACATAAGCAAAATAAACAAAATTTTAAAGGTCTTTGGAGGAAAACATTATTAAAATACAAATTATTTCACCGATCCAGGGTTAAATATTGACCCTCTGAATAGCTGATGTGACAAAGTTGTTGGGATATTAATCACTGGGAAAAGCAGAGACGGCAATGAGTCAGTACCGACAGGAACTGGCTCTCGTGGGGTGTGATTTGAAGTGTGGAGCTGTGGGTGTGAACATGTGGAATCAAGTCCCTGCTACCTGCCATGTCCTCCCTTCTGCCACACACGGCTGCTGGGCTGTGGTGCAGCAATATGGTGTTGCTGGATGTCCTGTGGTCCTCCTTGGTGCTCAGTTACAGCTCACTAGGCAGTACTATCAGGTACGTATGGCATTTTACACGTAAGGCAAAATACCTGTCACACCCATGCAGGCCACTTCTTAGACCTTGGGTCATCCACAGGGAAGGGGTTGTAAAACAGGACTTTTCTCACCTGGTAGGATCCTTTGAAACATTTGGCTTTCCAGGTTGGCATTCCCTTATCCCAGCATATCATTGCAATGTCCCTCTGACTCTGGGAGACCACTGAGAAGCACCTCTGTGGACCACTGGGCACCGTGGCACACTGGAGGATCAATGGAGCGCGAGGAGGTTTGGGGCATCGCAGTCACAAATGGTTCACACATTTGAGATTTTGAAGAAGCAGCTCTGCATCCTGCCCAGCACACGTGGATCAGCGACTCCAAATTTGCCTGCTTGTAAGGGGAACGTAGTGAAGAGATGGCCCGTATAAATCTCCACTATAAATAGTGGCATCCCTTTTGTCTTTGTCTAATGTGTTTGTGAAATCAACAGCAAACCAGCTACCAGGGTGGATGCTGGAAACCAATGCCAGAACTCTAAAGGTGGCCATATGTGCTGCCCTGTAGAAATGCTTGCTTGTCTGAGTAGATTTGAGCCAGAAGGTTGTCTGGGACCAGCTCAGCTGGGTATCCCTATGTAGAAGCACGACCTGTAGAAAATTACATCTCACGTGTAAGGTTCTTTTGTGAGCTTTGGAAATCAGCACTTAAATGGAATGTCCTAGGCTAATCCATGGAGCTTCTTGCTACTTCTTTGTAAGGTGGGACAGAGGGAGTCCATCTTTAAGGGTGACAGTGGCATTGGCCCACTTTCTTTTGGGCAAGGTGGGTGCAATCTGTGGCAGCTCACCTGCCCAATTCCATGGCCTGATTCCATTCTTGGCTGGTTTGGGCAGTCCTGATGTGAACTATTGCAAGCACAATTAGATGAAATCAGAAAACACTGCAGGTGTTAACTTTGCAGAGCAGGCTTGTACAAAAAACACATTGGAGGATTTTATGTATTGATTAAGTGGAGTAATATTAATATATCTTTTGCCTCCAGTCAGTTTTCTTCTCTTCAGAACATCCCCAGTTGGGAGCCAAGATATTTTCCCTTATTCCAGCTGAATACTAATGCCATAAACTTTGGTGTGACTGTTTGACCTGTGCCTCTTCTCTCTTCCATATTTTATTTTGTACTATTTATTTTGTTTTATCTAGTTCTCCAGAGATACTCATTCCACTATTTTTTTCCTTTCTCCCTCTCACGTGTCCTCCCACCCCACCACTGACGCAGCGACTGATGGTAGGCAGCCCTGTCTCCCTTGACCTCGTCAACATCAGAAAGCATTTTCAAATCTCAGTCATCTCTGACAGCCTTTGAGCAGAGAAATGAGACAGTCTCCCTGACACAAAGGCTTCTGGCCTGGGGTAAAAAAACTCCTTTTGAAACAACAACAACAAAAAAAATCCCTCCGAACACTCCACACACCACACAGCCTTTCATTCATCTTGCTCTGCAGCCCCTGTACACTGGATTAGTTTTCAGAGATTACAGTTTTTACGGTTATTGTTGGCCAACTACCACACCTAAGATACTTTGCTGTTCTGTTCTGCAGTTTTGCAAGAAAGAAAAGCACTAGTTTACATACAGCAATTGCAATGCCTGGGTCTGTGTAGGTAATTGGCCCTAAGCTTGGTTTCGAAGGGTGCTTCTGCACACAGAGACTGATAAAAGCGTATCCTGAAGCAACAAGGGAGGCTTTTCTGGAGTAGAACATGCAGATTTCTTTTTGATGGAGAAACTGAGGCACTGGAAGGGTTGTGAACTGCTCAAATCTCCTCTTTCCTGGCTACTATTTCTGTTTTCTGAATCACGTGGAGCACAAACATCTTGTAAACGTATTAACTCTCCAACACCTTAGGACAACACCTACAGTCAAGTAAATGTCCTACTTTTCCAGTTCCCACTCACTGTAATGGAAAGCTGCCTGCCTGGATGCAAAATTCATCACTTAGCATTCCAAAATATACCCCTATGAATTTCATTGTTATTGACGCCTGGCTTCATAGAGATGGAAATTATGGGCACACCAGTAAGGAGGGGAAGGCAAGGGAGTGTGTTAAGTCCCACAATGCTGGCTGAGATGGGACAGTTCAGTTGTTGATTCCCACAGCCCCCAACCTCCTGCAGTAATGTGGAACTATTGTTCCATGCTTTTTATCAAAACAGACACGTTTGCTGTGGTTTTGTATCTTGCCACACTGAAGAGACAGATGTTTTTGCTCATAATGTGAAAGAATTCCCTTCTATTCTTCTCAACAGTGTTCCATGAAGATTTGTACTGCTTCTCAGACCTTCTGCCGAGCTGCCTCCACTACATAAATCCACCCTGGCTTTGCATTTGAAGAGTTTAGGCAGCCATCAGCTCCCCAAAGCAGTCCAAATTGAAGGGGGGATCTGAACATCTCACAGTAAGAGCACAGCCCCTTGATGTTCTTTCTGTTGTAGCAATTGTTTATGACAAGAGCACCGAGGGAAAATACCGTGATCCTGATTCCTTATGTTTTCATCGAGCTGGGCTCAGATCTGTTCTGATAAGACCAACAGCAGCATTTGACTCCGTTCCTAATCCAGTCAGACTGCTGGGGAGCAAAGCCAGGGGGTTCAAGCACAGGGAAAGCAATCCCAGCGTGGTGTGGCACACGGCAGAGCTGAGCTGGCTGCAAGGGCTCACTTTAATCCCCAGCTGTGACTTGCTATCCCTTCCTCATTAAAGGCTGCAGGCCTATCAAATTTGGGTGAATGGCTGCAGATAGATGTCTGGAAAGATTCACCCTCCTAAAGAATGTGCATGTCTCTTTTGAAAAAGAAGGATCCCTTGCTGAGGGAAGAAATGGAAAGTCCTGTTCAAAATGAACTGGGAACTTTGTGCCACCGATGGGACCAATCAGACATCCCTTGTCAATGTTTTTCACCACAGAATAATAAATAATAACTATTAAAAAGTCCCTCATGGTGGTTTTCTGTTTCTCTTTTATCACACAGGAAAACTATCAGTATTTATGGATCTTGTATTGCTAATGGCGAGTTTGGATTTTGATTCACAGATCTGGATCAATCTGAATGTCTGGCACTGTTCTCGTGGAACGTTAAGTGCCAAGATTGCTAGATAAGTGCTTGTAAAATAGAAATGAGATAAATAAACACAAGTTTAGCTGCAATAGCACAATTTACATCTTTTCAAGGCTTTATCTGATAAAGAAATGAAAACTCAGTTTAATGTCAAACACTAGAGGTTTTTTTTTTCCTTGTCTAAAACAAAAAAGAACAGTAAAAAGGAGGGGCAAAGAATCAAAGAAGTTCTGAAAGTCTGAAAGGGACATTTATTTTTTTATACCTGTCTGGTTCTAACTAGCAAAAGTACACTTCTTATAAAATATGACTTATTTTACCAACTAATGTTTCAAGAGAAAGACAAGAACTAATATTTTCTAAGATTTAGTCTAAAAACAAACTTTGGGGCATAAAAAACTGCCTTTATCTCTTTCTTGGTAACTTTCTTTCACTATCAGGAGCAAAGAGAATTCCAGTGGCCAGACAGTCAGAAGATGCTTGTCAGCTATTTACAACTCAACATTTTCATCATTCCTTGCTGAGAAGATTGTTTGCTTGCTTATTTTTCAGTTTCTCTCTCTTTACAACTTCAAAGAAAGCCAGTAAACGTAATCCAGGACAAAATTCAGCAGGTATTCAATGTCTTTATTTCCATGGCTTTTCCAAGGATCATTCTTAAAAAGAACTTGTATGTTTTCATGTAGCTTCGAATAAAGATGGTGAGCACACTCGTTCTTCAACTTGAATAAGTGAGTAATTTCACTGAACTAAGATTAATTTTATTCTTAGAGACTCATTAAGGGTGGTGTCCAATACGAGATTCTGACAGCCCTGACATCATCTGATAAAAAAAAAAAAGAATTAATTGTATGTATATGATAACACATCCCATCCCTGGAAATATTCAAGGCCAGGTTGGATAGTGTTTGGAGAAACCTGATCTAGTGGAAGGTGTCCCTGTCCAGGGCAGGGGTTGGAATGAGATGATCTTTAAGGTCCCTTCCCACCCAAAC
The DNA here is from genome assembly GCA_013396775.1 of Cephalopterus ornatus. Taxonomy (NCBI): domain Eukaryota; kingdom Metazoa; phylum Chordata; class Aves; order Passeriformes; family Cotingidae; genus Cephalopterus; species Cephalopterus ornatus. The sequence goes on from VZRE01001510.1 coordinate 18,761, forward strand.
CATTCTCTGATACTATAATGGCGTATAAAAAATGTTTTCTTGCTTGGCCTTGCCACAAGTGAGTCAAAAATTTTTGATTGAAGAGGTCTAAGGAAGGATTAGCCCCCTCTTTTCCCATTCGTCCTGCTTAGGTGGATCTCAATCAACTTGGTGCAATTATTGCAATTCTGGGTTGGGTTTGTTTGTTGTTGTTGTTATTTAGAGAGTTAACTCCCTTAGTAGGAGCCGCCTACCTGCAAGGTTATCTGCCTAAGCCCCAGATGACAGCAAACAGCGTTAAGCTAGAGCTGATTTCCTCTTTCCTTCATGTTTCTACTTACTGAAGAATTTTTACTCTGGGGGGAAAGAAAAAAGGCAAACACAGGGTCCTTTTTTAACAGTCCAGGCAAAGAAGCCAATGCAGAACAACAACTAGGGGATGATTTATTGATCAAACTTCATTCTCCGAGCACTATTTAGCATCCATGCACTAATAAAAAGAAACAGACAGCTCTGCTTGCCTCCTCAAATCCTGGCACTTGCTGTTAATTCTTCTGAATACATTACCTGAATCAAACACATAAGGCTGCTCCTGGCTTTGTCCCATTTTGAGCCCCAAGGTATGATTTCCATGGACCAGCACTGAAAAATACCTAAATATTTCTCCCTGCTGCCATCTCTCCAGCCACTCCCAGCAGTCGAATCACAGTGTCTTGACTGTATTAGGCTCCAGGGGGTAAGCTTGTTTAGTAATAGCCCTGACCTTTTCCTAGTGTTGTCATTCCAAATGACATTTATGGCATAAACAAGCAGTGACACAAAACTGACAGGCCAAGTTGCCATCTGAGAGAAGAATCAGAAAACAGAAAGAAAAAGACTTCTAAAAGCATTCCCTAAATTAAAAAAAAAAAAATTAAAATAATAATTAAAAAAAATCTCCCTCTAGCTTTCAACATTCATCCCTTACGTGGCAAAAATTATTTTACTGTTTGCTAAACCTTTCATACCCCTTATTTTCCACAAAGTGACATAATTTTGATTCTGAAATCAGGCTTTAATAATTCTGTTTTTGAAAAATGAAGTTGAGAGAAAATTGTTCAGGATTTATGCCAATATAGTTTAAAAAAAATAAAATTGGCCCACAAATGTGAACGGAAAGATTAATTCTCTTTCATTTTATCTCTCTAAAAGTGCCTCATCTTTGCTTATCTGTCTCTGGTTTGTAAAGAGAGATAAGACAGTGTATGATCTGAGTCATCCC